>JANAVB010033015.1:6430927-6717296 GCA_029216955.1 Iris pallida | reverse complement strand
TATATAAATGTATATATTTATATACATATATATGTATATAAATATATATATATATATATATACACACACACACACGTATATATATATCTCAATTTTGAACAAACTTGGGGGGCTCGGATAGCCACGGGCTATGGAGGGGTTTTTTAGCATTTACTGTTGCTTCCTTTGGGAGCAGTGGGCCATGGGCCCCTTTTTCTTTTTCTTTTTTTTCTTTTTTTTCTATATTCATATATACACTAAAGTATATCTTAAATAAATTTTCTTGTTAGTAAAAAATTCTAAAAAGCATATAAATAAAATATCTAGAAATTTATCACATAAATATTTAAATATTTTTTCTTGAAATATCTTTATCCAATATATGAAAACTATTAACTATCTATGTATAAGAAATATATAGTATATAATACTTATAAACCAAAAATAATTCCTATAAAATTTCTAAAAAAATAAAAATCAAAAATTATATTATTGTATCTTAGTAACTAAAATCTGGTAAAAATATTTTTACCATATAGGATAACAACCATTTAGTATTATTTTGATATTCACCAAATCTTAAAGTTTAATTGAAGGCTTATTAAATATAAAACTACAAAATGTTCAATAAATATTATATATATATATATAATATTATAATATATATATATATAATATATATAGAAAATTTTGAACTCAACTACCATCTACCGTATCTTCTAAACAACAAAATGTCTATTTTAGAAATATCTTTTTTTTGAAAATTTAAAGGGTTTTACATCCTACCCAACTTATAGAAATTTTGCCCTCGAAATTAAAAATAAAGTTAATATATTAAATTAATGAGGTTTAATACCAGGGAGGGCAGATACGTCCATTCGTAACTCAGTTTCTGATATGATGAGAGGGTGGTTAACCCAAGAATCCAAATTATCGGTATATTCTATAAGATGGGGCATCCTTCGCTCAATGCCCTACCCAACTTATAAAGTTGGCCAGCCATGCAAATCGTTGTTACAAAGCTTCTAAGAAGGACAATTTCTAAAAGGTATCCTAATAATATTGGGAGTTCTGACTGCAGTCACGGATGCTAAGTGAGCCTAGTTATTGCCACCGAGTTCTTGGTCAATAACTTCTATGGGAGAATTATAACATTATTTTCCTATAAGGTTCATGCTTCAACAAGATGGTAGGAACCTCTTATTTGAATATAACTAGAATGTATTGGTTTAATAGATTTCACCCTTCGTCTAACCTGGAAAACTAACAGAAGATCAAAGAACTTAGGGGAATGATGAATTTATGGCCAAGTGATGAGAGTCTATAATAAGTATATGAACCTTGCTCTAGAATATGATTAGGTACGTGTTCGAGATTCTTTAAGTCATAATGACTAGTGGGTGCGAGGTCGGTGTTTGGTATGGTGCATGAGGCATATGCTTGCTTGGGTGGAAAGCCTATGGAATAGATGTGATATGTCTTGTTTGTATCATGGGTGTTCAATTTAGTCATGGAATGGGTCGATACTTGCCTGGTTAAATCCAAATGGAATGGAAATAGGCTTCTATGGTTTTTAAGGAAAATTATATCATACATGGGTGTTATTAAAGTAAAGCACAAGAAGGTATGTTTGTGTGAGACATGTATGTCATGAGTGTGAACTCTATTGGAGAGGAAAGGCTAGTGTTATGTTCCAAATATAAGTCACGGTAGTTGTATCAAGATGATACGGATAGGAGTATACTTTATAACCCAATGATTTATTAGTTCCGTTGGACCAATCTTTGATTTGGGTTTTAATCTATAGCAGCTGTTCAAGATATTTAAAATCAATCTGAACCACTTCTACTAGATAAGGGTGGCCTAGAATGAGTTTCAACTCGAGCAGTTGAGCTAATTGTTAGTCGGATGGGTCACCAGGCACTACCAGAATAAGTCATTTTAGCGACGCCTAAAGACGTCGCTAAAACGCCTAAAGACGTCGCTGAACCTATTTAGCGACATCTTCCTCTTGTCGCGAAAACCTTAGTCGGTGTTTGGGAAGACGTCGCTGATCGTCGCCAACACTGATATTTACCGACGCAAGGACACGTCGGTAATATACCGACGTTTACCGTCGTTTCGTCGATGAAATAGCGACGTTTATGATGTCTCTATACGTCGGTATTTCCTGAGAAAATTACCAACGTTTTTGATGTCGTTATGCGTCGGTATATAGTACCGACGTTTTATGATGTCGCTACACGTCGGTATATCCTGGGAAAATGAGGTAAAATCCTGGGATATTTACCGACGTATAGCGACGTTTATCGATGTATACCGACGAAACAAACGTCGCTATACGTCGACAGCCTGGAAATACATGCCAGTTTAACGACGTCTACCGACGCAAAGTACCATCGAAAAGCGTCGATAAACGTCGGTAGACGTCGCTAAATTTGAAAAAATAAAAAAATAAATTACAGTATGCAGTTTTCTCCACAGAATCATTTTCTCCCTGCAGTTTAATCTGAAACACAATATATACAACCAACAGAATCATTTTCTCCACAGAATCATGGGTCTACACAACCAATTATCAATGTATCTATGCAACCAACAAACAAGTGTCACAAACAAATAAGTGTCACAAACAAATACAAAAAAAAGTACTCAAATACTCAATACAAACAGTCCTATCTTGGACTACTTGGGATCTGGAGTAGGAGGAGGCGCACCGCGACGAAGGAATAAGAAAAGCTCATAGTTCTCCTGTGAAATCGACACCGATGAAGGAGGTAGTGACGTCGGTGGAGTCGGTGTCGATGAAGAAGGCAGTGGCGCCGGCAAGTCGACGACGATGAAGGCGCACCCGAAGGACGATAACGCTCCAATGCTGCAAGTCGCTGGTGGTATGAATCCATGGTAGATAACATTCTATCACTGCTATCAGCCACCGAATCCTGCACCAATCTCAGCCTCTCACCCATGGTCATCTGTGATGCCTGCAGATCCAATACGCTATGCTCCGTCGACGCTCTAATATCGGTGACGCTCCGCTCTGTCCGCTCAGTCACATGCTGGAACTCCATAATGTTGCGGTCGAACGCATCCAATCGTGCTATAAGCGCAGGCTCATCCGACTGGTGCTGAGACTGGTCCTGAATCCGTCGTAGCAGCTCATAACGGAGAGACTCCATCATCTGGTGGACTCGGGCAGACTCCTGGGACGGCTGTGGACCATGCACACTAGCGGAGGATGCCCTAGAGGACTGGCTCGCAACTAGGGTGCCGTAGGATCCTATACCGTAGTACGTACCCCTACGGAGGCCACCAGCGACGGTCATCCATAGCTCGTCCGCCGACGGAGCTTGAGTGGGCTGCAAGGAAGTACGACCTCTCCCACAGTAGGTGCACTAGCAGCCGCCCGGTCCTAAAGCCTCTCATACTCGGCCTAGAAAGTATGGATTATACTCTATGATTTCTAATTTCTAATTAATTACTTATTGCTACTAACTACATGAATATTTATTTGCATGCATATTTACTAATTATATTAAAATTAACACAAGTATTATAATTAACAAATAGTATTGTAATACTTACATAGGCAAGCTGGGCCCTCTCGTCAATAAGGCCTTCGCCCTTCCGATGGGTGGCCAGGAAGACGATCACCATATCGGCGCTCCGACCTTCCTTACCTGTAATTAAATATATTATCTTAGTAATAATTTATCGATTTGTATTAAAATAATATTTCTGAAAGAAAAATACATACCAGACGACGAAAATGTTTCGTCATCGAATCGACCCACCGTACCACTTCGAGGCATGCTGCCTAGCCGCCTTGGCCTTCTCACACTTTTCCTTGTACCTTGGCTCGTTGAATCGAGCCTTCATCTTATCCCACTAATCAGGGGTGATCCAACCTTGGATCGACTTTCCGGCATGATCACGAGCCTTCTGATCATTGATAGTCGCGGATCAGCTTAGCAGCGATAGCAGGAAACATCCCTCAATCAGCTCAGCTCGGCCCGGCACGGTGGATAGAAAAATATATCCTATAAGAGTACGCAAACCAAATATTTTTTAGTAATATATAATATGCATAAATCAAATGATTCATGTTAAAAGAAATCTATTTTAACCTTGAAGCACACAAACCAGTAGGCCTTCCTATCTTCCGGAGCATCCGAGTAGTTTATCCAAGGACCCCCATAATTTTGCCTCAGGGGCTGGCCTAGACGTCTCTGTACCAACGGGGACGATATCTATACAGACATATTATATTACTAATGAGAAAAGTTAATTTATGATAAACACAGCAAAAATGATAAACCAAAATACTTACTTTGTACCGTCGGCCCAGATCTCCGTCCTCGTCTCCTCCGGAGGTGTGCAGGCATCATCTGCCTGATACTGGTCGACCGTCGGTGCAGCCTCCTCCATCTGCTCATCTTCTTCTATCGTCGTATCAGCAGGAGGAACGCTACTCTCGGGAGCAGTCTCAGGCCTGGAACTACTCGTCCCAGGAGATATGCCCCGTAGCATCATGGCGGACGGAGCTACTGTCTGATACACAGGAGTACTGGGCGACGAGGATCCAGAGCCGGTACCAGTAGGAGGTACCGAAGAAGAACCCCGTCCTCTAGCAGTACCACCAGTAGGTACCGAAGGAGTACCCTGTCCCTGCCAGTATCAGTACCCCGTGCCCCATGTCGACCGGAAATACGGAACGATCCGCGACGACCTGTCATGCCTGATAACAACATATGATGAGATACAACAAAGACAACAAATAATATAGACTAGAAATATGAAAGTGCAACAAAGACAAGATAATAAACAAGACAACATATGATGATACATTTTACAAGAAACATCTAAGTCCAGATAGTATATTTTAAAAGAAACATCTAAGTCCAGATAGTACATTCAGATAATAACCAAGACTAGATAATAACCAACTCTACATAATAAGAAAATGAAAGTACGTCTCTCTCAATCATCTTCAGAATAATCATCTTGTTCGTCTTCCTCGATCTCATCTTCCTCCTCATCTTCACTTTCATCTTTGCCTTCGTCGGATTCGCCTTCCTCTTCGGATAATTTTACATCTTTTATTATGTGTCATGTAATACGTAACTTCCTTGGAGTCCACATCAACAATATTGGTTACAAGAGGTAGCTCGTCCTCCTGATAAGCTTTTTCGTCAACATCAAAAGTATCTCTAGCTTTAGTCTTGCATACTGCCCACCAGTCAGACTTCGTTGCTCCCCGTCTCGGATAAGCTGTGAAGTACACGAGCTGAGCTTGAGTTGCTAGGACAAATGGTTCGTAGCCTTGATATCTAGTTTATATCCACAAGACCATGCTTGTTAATTTTCCAACCTTGATTTTCAGTCGGATCAAACCATTCACACTTGAACAACACGATCTTTGCAGGTTCTCTGTCATAATTATACGTCAACTCCACATTCTCTCACAAAATTCAAAAAAATATTTCCTGGATCGACGTCTTTGTAGTTCGAAGATTTGATACACAAACAACTGTTTTTCGTGGAATCAAGATCCAAAATGCTGTCTCTGATCGGAGTATTTGTCGACTTGAACCGAAAGCCATTGACACAATAACTTGGCCATATTTTAACAAAAGTAATTGGTCCCTTGGCAAGAGTTCTAATTAATTCAATCTCGGATGAAATTAGACGATCGACCTGAATACCAAAGAAGAGATAGTAAGTTATTTATTGTGCAGTTGCATTAAAAGAGGCCAGTAATTACCGGGGTGCTTACATATTCGCTCAACCAAGAAGGAAAATGACGTCTCATTTTTTGTTCTAATGCTTCGTCTGTTAGGTAGGGTCTAACTGACCTCAACTCAGCATTATATGTGCTAAAAAACAACGAAAACCGCCGATTAGTACAATAATATTAGCTTATACTATTACATTGAGATGACATAAACTCATCATTAGTTACTTACCCCTCTAGCTTCACTTCATCCTCGTCGCAATTGAGTAATACATACAACTGAGCAGCCCTTAACTCATCATTAATTACTTACCCCTCTAGCTTTCCCCTCTAGCTTCTCCCCTCTATCTTCTCCATTTCATCCTCGTCTCTTCTTCATTTTCCCGAAGGCTTTCCGGATGCATTGAATACTTTAAGTATTCCATCATTAGATTCTTGATAACTGTCGTCGTTTCTCGGAGCCCTCGTTCTATTCGTAGCAACATGAGGTTTGAAATACGTCGAGCAGAAGTTTGCAATCTCCTCGAGAATATAGGCTTCAAAAATAGAACCTTCGACCCGAGCCTTGTTTTTCACCTTCCTCTTTAGGTGGTTCAAATGTCGCTCAAACGGGTACATCCACCGATAACCAACGGGCCCACCAACACGTGCCTCGTAGGAAATATGAATTGGCAAATGCTTCATGAGTCGAAGAATCCAGGAGGAAATACCTTCTCGAGCTTGTACAGTGTTACCGCAATATCGTTCTCCTGCTTTTCTAGACGATCGACGAGCAACTTACTAGAACAAAATCTCTGAAGAATATGCTAAGCTCGGTCAATGGATCCCAAATAACCGGGGGTAAGAATTTCCGAAATGCAATCAAAATTAACCTCTCCATGAATACGTGACAATCATGGCTCTTCGTACCTGTCAGTTTGTTCTTCTTGAGGTCGACGTATCTTCTCAAGTTCGAAACATACCCGTCTGGAAATTTTAGACCTTAAATCCATCTACATAGTCTCACTTTATCCACCTTCTCCAGTGAGAAATTTTCCTTAGGCTGCTTCAATTTTCCATTCCCGACCTCTATCAAATGCAATGCAGGACGTCTACATATTTCTTCCAAGTCCAATCTAGCCTTTGGATTGTCTTTCGTCTTCCCCTTTACGTCTATTACAGTATTAATTATGTTGTCAAACACATTTTTCTCGATATGCATGACATCAAGGTTATGTCTAATCAGATTGGTGCTCCAATATGGCAGATCCCAGAATATACTCCTCTTCGTCCAGTTATGAGTGCGACCAAATCCATCACACTTGTAGCCCGTAGCAGGCTCTTCAATAGCTCTTGGTAAATCTTTACCTCTTCCCATATCATGTATCCGGGCCACCATGGCGGGGGATTAGCCTTCTCCACAACGCCAGCACGAAAAGCATTCATGTTCCTTCGGTACGTATGATCCTTCGGCAGGAATTGTCGATGACAATCGAAGAAGCACGGTTTGCCTCCGTGTTTCAAACAGAAAGCCTTAGTGCGGTCCATGCAATACGGACATGAAAGACGACCATGTGTGCTCCATCCAGATAACATACCATAGGCCGAAAGTCGTTGATGGTCCACATAAGTGCTGTCCGCATCTGAAAATTTTATTTTCTAGATACATCGTACGTGTTGGAACCTACTTCCCACAGCTGATTCAACTCATCAATCAATGGCTGTAAATACACATCGATATTCCTTTCGGATTTTTTGAACCTGGAATAATAATGGTGAGGAACATATACGGAGTCTTCATACACATCCAAGGCGGTAGATTATACGGAGTGACGATCACAGGCCAACACGAATACTGGGATCCCGAAAGTCCGAATGGGGTAAAACCGTCAGAGCAGAGACCCAATCTGATATTACACGGATCAGAAGCAAAATCTGGATACTCTCGATCAAAGTTCTTCCATGCTTCTCCATCAGATGGGTGATCCAACACTCCTTCGGTCTGTTTCCGCTTATGCCAACTCATGTTTTATGCAGTTTCCTTCACCATAAACAACCGCTGCAACCGCGGCGTCAACGGCAAGTAGTACATCGTATCGGTAGGCTTCCTGGCACCGACAGACTTTCCTCTACCACTGCCCTTGTAGCGATCGGCACTATAAAATCTGCAGGCATCTTCATCCTTGTCGTCTTTATAGTACAACATGCACCCGTTGCGACATGCATCGATTTTCTCGTATCCCATCCAGAGCGATCTCACCATCCTCTTAGACCGGTAGAAGTCTTTAGGCAACTTAGCACCCTCAGACAATATTTCTATAAGCAACTCCATAAGACGGTTGTAGCAATCTTACGACATGTTAAAATCGGACTTGATGCTCAACAACCTTGTAACCACCTCCAATAGTGAATGATCCTCACAACCAGGATATAGTGGAGTCCTTGTATTCTCTAGCAACTCCATGAACTGTGCAGCATCAGCGTTCGGTGCCTCCTCAGGTGCATCATGATCGTCCGGATCGAAACTAGGCCCCGCCGCGTTAAAAATCATGTTCACCAACCCATCGTCGTAAGCAGCGTTGTTGTGGACATCCACATAAGACTCATACTCCGATGCTAAAGACACAAGTTCTCCGTGTGCGCTCCACTGATAGTAATTCGGCGTGAAACCCTTCGAGTATAAATGATATGTGACTTCCACTTCTGGATGATATTTTAAGTTGCGACATCTCACACACGGACACTTAATTTTGGTACCGTCCATGTACTGAGGGAACGCCTTGGCAAACTGCAGGAACTGCTGTACACCCTCTATGAATTCATCCCGCACACCGTACATGTCATCAGGGTGACGGTTGTACATCCACGAACGATTCCGTAAGTAGTAATTCATATCCATATTCCATTGAGGATAATTCTGTAAGATAGATACATGCACATTGCAGTCAGTAAATGAATATTAAGGCAGTTTAGATATGGGTGCACAACATAAACTATTCATTCATTCCACATATTACAAACAAAGAATTTGAAGAAAGAAACAAAAACAACTGTGTTGGGACTAAAACAACTGTCTTGTGTCAAAGTGTTGTATCTGATAGACCGATACTAATTCGATACGGTCGATACTAGGTACATACGGTCGAGGTATAATTGTACTTGTAGGAGTACATGACACTAAGTACATACGACCGATACTAATCCGATACGGTCGATACTAAATTCGATACCGATTCTGATACTCATCCCAACTGTCCAATATCGACCCTTTGGGTCTACAAGAGTTACTTCATCCAGTTTGTCAAGAAAGGTAAAACTTTTTAAATTAATATCCAATATCGACCCTTTGGCCTGTGCTTGAGCAGTATCCTAACTCAATATATCTATCCTAACTAATAAATTAATATCCTACTTTAACATCTACTAACTCTCATATTCCTTCTAACATAAACTAATATCCTAATCTAAACTAACCCTTTAACTGAAACTAATATCTAAACAATGCTAATCATGAACTAACACCCTAACCTGGAAATACACACTGCTCAAACACAGGCCAAAGGCCAAGTTATAAGGCAAAATGCAGGCAACTGCATGTAGCTACAAGGCAAAATTGAATGTTGACGGTATATATACCATCAACATTTAAAAAGTTTACTTGTCTTGACAAAATGAGTGAAATAACTCTTATAGACCGAAAGGATACTCTATACACTCTATGTAATACGATATACCAATCATACCTACACTTCTAGGATACTCTATACACTGTAGGTACTAGGATACTTCTTAGTATATTAGATATCAAAATCACTTAGTATGACACAAATATGAGTGTGCATTTCATATAAGAATCTAAACATAAACTATAAGAATCTAAACTAAACATAAGCGACGTCACTAAAGACGTCGGTAAACGTCGCTATTACATATATATACATGCTTACACTAGTCAACTAGGTCAATCCTAGTCCAGTCAAGTCTCACTAGGCCTAACCAAGCCTAGGCAATCAAACACACACCATCACAAGTCATAGAGAACAAATATTACATATATATACATGCTTACATTACATTCATATATTTGAACTTGCATTCATTCAATCATAGGCATATTTACATAGATGCTTGCATTTCTACATTCATTCATGCATTCATTTCTTAACATATATGCATTACACTTGATTATTAGTTCATGGCATTTATGCACACATATATGTCTATCACATATGTTATTTAAACATGCATAATACATTCACCCATTCTATTCTTTATACATATGCATTACATGATTACATGTCATTACCTACATTAATGCTTACCTATACATTACATTTCATATGTTATCCAAACATTGTATTTATAAACAACATATATCCATGTATTCCCATTTGCATACATATATGCATATTGCATTCATATGCGCTTACCAACTTGCATATATCCATGTATTCCTATTTGCATACATATATGCATATTGCATTCAGATTTAACAGTGGTGCAAAAGTGTGTCTGTGTATCCACATTCAGATTTGTGTGGTGTGTGTAAGGGGGTGTGTAGATGTGTGCGTTAACAGTGTACACAAAATCAGTGTCACTGTTCTCAGATTTCAAGTTGAAAATATGTGTGTGTATACAATCATAGGCACTATATAAAATTGATATTCACAGGTTGAAAATGTCTTTGTCGTGTCAGTGGAAGATAGGGTTAGAGTTAGGTATACCTGGACTAGGTCGGGTAGGGGTCGTCGGAGTGGAGCAGGGGACGAGGGGGTCGACGATAGAGGAGCGACGACGAGGTCACCAGGGGGGAGCGGTCGCCGGAGACGAGAGGGAGGGAGGCAACGCCGGAGGGAGGGGGAGAGAAATGAGAGGAAGTGATCGTCGGGGGAGGCAACGCCGGAGGGAGGGGTCATCGGGGGGAGGCCTCGCCGGAGGGGAGGAGCTTGTCGGGGGAGCGGTCGCCGGAGACGAGAGGGGGAGGGGGAGAGAAACGAGAGCGCTCGGCGGGAGAATGAAAATTTGGGAAATAAAATAAAATCGATCGGGTTCCCAGAACCCTAAATGAAAGTTTTTAGCGACGTCTAAGTGAGACGTCGCTGTTAAGTAATAGGATAGCGACGGACATGATTAAATGTTGCCAAACGTCGCTGAATAAAATACATCAGCGACATTTTGCGACTATATAGCGACTTGTTCTTTCCAAACTATAATTACAGTCGCTATTAGTCGCTAAACGTCGCTAATAGTGACGTTCAGCGACGTCATTTACATACGTCGCTAAATACACAAAACATAGCGACGTTTTTAACTGGCGTCGCTAAATTCGTCGCTAATTTGACATATTTTGGTAGTGAGGTTCCATAAGTCTAAAACGTGCCCTTTGTGACTTTTGTGTTTAAGTAGCACATGGGGACTCCATTGAGCGGCACACTAGTGGCATGTGTGTAGAGGGCTTCTAGTATATCACAACCATATATTGGGTCAAAATATTTGAGTTGAGGTTGGTTATCTACTTGAGGTCGGAAAATGCATCGACATTACGGAAAGGGTTATAACAAGCATTTTTTCCCTGAAAGTCGTATTATAAAAATAGAGTATAAGGAGATGTGTTTGAGAGGGACATGATATATGTCTACTTGAAGGTGGAGTCGTCTACGTCTTATATATGAAATTTGTTGGAAGGTAACAGCTGGTCTCGTGCTCCGAATATCGATGTCACGGTAGGGGACATCAAATGATTTAAATAGAAAGTGGAAGTTCATGAGTCACTATCTAGCTAATTATCTCCCTAATGGAAACCAACTTATTCTAGTCATTTAGTAATACTAGTATCTCCTACAATTTAGAAGACTTACAATTTACTTCCTCTAGAAGCTAAGGAATGGTTTTAGGATTAATGAGGTTAGAAGAAATTTTTTAAAGTTATAATATTGTACCTTAACTTTTTATAATAAGGATTAAGGCATGGTGTAACGTGATACGGTAGATATGAATCAAATTCGAGGACCGCACTCCAATTTCTAATAAATGGAAAATAATTGCGTACAACGATACACGAGTCGATAGAATTGAAGGATCCACTCTTCTATAGTATACGAGAGATTATCGATGGGGGTATCGAACTTTAAGGCACGTCATATGAAATATCTCTAACGGCTAAGTCATAAATTTCTATTTGTGTAAAGCCTGCCAGACTACGGTTATAAGGCTTCTAATGGTGTCGAATGTTGTGCTCATGCATTAATGTTAATAACTAGTAAATCATCATATGACAGTGTATTATGCTATGGTATTAGCTAAGCTAGTAATTGTGATATCCCAATGCTAAGTCAGGTCTTAATAACAAAATCTACATAACTAGAATAATACCTGTTGGACTCAAATCTCGGGATGGATGTCTACCATAGTCAGCGTAAATGCTTGTCCTTACTTTTTCTCTATTCCTCTTATGTCTAAACTGTGGGGCTGGGTCTAGTAAGGGTTGGTTTTAAGGTATACTGGTTGATAGTTAAAGCAAGAATCGAGAAGAATAATTAGAGACTCACAATAATTGGTTCTTTGAGAATAGATAGTCTCCTTGGTTGATGTTTTGACCAAGGGTGTTATTCTAATCACCATCAATTTCAAGTGATTAGAAGATTGCGATAGTAGTTTTAGGGTCGAGGAGAAAATAAGTAACCCAAGGCAAGTTGTAGTCACATGGCTTGGCTGATAGTAGCTACATTTGTGTACACAACTATCGTGGCCATGGAGAATACTCCGTTTCTATCTATCAAATACGAGCGTTCGTCTTTCCAAATTAGTGAAAGACAAAAGCAATAAAGAGTTCAAGAAAGATGTCATCGAATACAATTAAGTGATTCAAAGGCGAATGTATAATTCAAGAGGAATTGTCAATGCAGTCACGGATGAGATCCTAGATACCTCGATATCTCAATCCACGTGGGATAATCAAATGAAGAACGAACCAAATGCATCAAGGTTGATCAGACCATAATACACCGATTCTGATTAGACAATGTTAGCGGCGTCCTTAGTATACATATGTCCTGAACAAGCTCGATAAAGAATAAGCTTGCAAAACTAGGATATAAATAGCAACATTATTTTAAGATATTGCAAAGTAATAGTACGGGAGATAATGTTGAAAGCAGCAATAAATAGCTCAAGTTTTATAAGGAACTATAATAATAGTACAGCTACAAGAACTGTAACAATGGTACAGCTATAAGAACTAGAAATAAATAAATAGTGATATGCAAATAACAAAAATACAGACTAAATATAAGCAGTAAATATGGCAAGATATCTTGCCTGAGGTTGTGTGCAAATGGACGACGTCCAATAGCTCGAACCGTCAGAATAGTGAAGCGATGAAAGCCAAATCCCGCATACATCCTTGGATGTTGAAATAAACACCACAAACGTATTTAGAATAAAAGATATGTCTAGAAAATGCCTGTCCAATAGTCCAATTCTGGAATAGGAAATCGTAATTTCGGATGAAAATGATGTCTGCCGTTAGACCCATTTTGCACCGAAAAGTATGCCAGTATCAACGGTCTCTAAAGTCATCAAACTACATGTCAATGGGTCCGATTTGAGATAAAAAATCCAACGGTATGTCCAATTTTGGATTCCGGTGAGCCGTGCACAAATTCACCCGTTGGAGCGGATCGTGGGCCCGCCAAATAAGCATTTCAGTCGACCTTCTCAGAATCGAACCAAACTTGGCATACAGGACCAAAAAATGATACGATCATGCTGGCGTAAGTTTCGTCTCAATTTGACGAACGTGCACAAAGTAATTGGAATAATTGTAAAGAGGCCGATACGGTAAATTTTAACGGATACGCATCAAATTCGTTGCGCACACTCAACCAATTTGAATTCCGTCAAAGCCCACACGTCCATGAAGTCGATACGCACCTTTTGATACTTTCGGTTCGCGACCACGTCGCCCAGATTGTCGGGACGGACTCCGTATCGGGGTTTTTCTATGTTTTGAAAACAGATTTTTTTGCCGAATTCAAACAAATTTTAAACAACATAAAGAAATCTAGCAATAAAACTAAAAATAGTGTTTTGATCATGTATAGGTTGTTTATGTGTCTGTTCAGGTAGATTTCTAAAATTCATAATATCTTGGTCACAAATCGACCGTAAACATTGGTGGTTGGGACAGTTTCTAACTTCCAGAAATCGAGTTTTTTGGATTTTAGAACTCGTTTTTTGTCGCGTACATCGCGAATCACCATAAACTACTTGAAGGGACTGGAAGGAGGTTATATGGACTCTCCATAGGATCTTACCGAAACGAAAATAGATAAACATGTGCAAAGATATGGGAGGAAGAACGGGGGTACCTCGCTGTTGGAAAACAGAGCGGACTTTATTTGTTGTCGAGCATGCGCCCTCCAGCGTTGCTACCACGCGGCTCTGGCTGGCGGCCGGCCTGCGGCGGTGGTGCTGGCGCGTGCGCGGGATAGGGACGCAGGCGTACAGACCGGTGGCGACGTGGGTTAGGGTTTCGAGACGACCTCTCTCCCTCGTTATACACACACACACACAATATATATATATATATATATATATATATATATATATATATATATATATATATATATATATATATATATATATATATATATAATACACACACGTATATATATCTCGGTTTTGAACAGACTTGGGGGGTCTGATAGCCATGGGCTATGGAGGGTTTTTTTAGCATTTCCTGCTGCTTCCTTTGGGAGCAGTGGGCCATGGGCCCCTTTTTTTTCTTTCTTTTTTCTATACTCACATATACACTAAAGTATAACTTAAATAAAGTTTCTTTATAGTAAAAAAATTCTAAAAGCATATAAATAAAATATCTAGAAATTTATCACATAAATATTTAAATATTTTTTTCTTGAAATATCTTTATCTAATATTTGAAAACTATTAACTATCTATGTATAAGAAATATATATGTATATAATACTTATAAACCAAAAATAATTCCTATAAAATTTCTAAAAAAAACTAAATATCAGAAATTATATTATATAGTATCTTAGTAACTAAAATCTTGTAAAAATATTTTTACCATACAAGATAACCATTTAATAGTATTTTGATATTCACCAAATCTTAAAGTTTAATTGAAGGCTTATTAAATAATAAAACTACAAAATGTTCAATAATAATAATAATAATGAAATATATATATATATATATATATATATATATATATATATATATATATATAGAAAATTTTGAACTCAACTACCATCTACCGTATCATCTAAACAACAAAATATCTATTTTAGAAATATCTTCTTCTTCTTTTGAAAATTTAAGGGATTTTACAAAGCATAATGAAGGTGGTCAATGCGGAGGCATGCCCTGTGCAGGGGTAGCCACGGGAGTCCGCATAGCTGTGGAAAGTTGGTCGGATGTTGGCAATTTCACTGTTATATCGTTGGATGACTTCAAGATGATATTGGACATGGATTTCCTTATCGTGGTTAAGGCGATTCCACTGCCACATTTGGGTGTTGTCGGCTTCATGGAGGAAGGCTCATCGTGCATGTGAAAGATGCACGAGACAAGCCTTCAAAGGGGAAAGCTATCTCCGCTATTCAGCTCATGAAGGGTGGCCAAAGGGAGACGACATACCTAGCGGTGCTCGAGAAGAATGAAGACTTCGAGGAGGAAGGCCTTTCGTGCAAGACCAAAGGTGTTGCAAAGGGGCGTCATGAGGAACCACTTCTGCGGAGGGAGGTGGACCGTACTACCAGGCTGGCACGAGTGCAGAGAAGCATGTCACAAGCTGCGCGAAGGCAGAAGCGACGAGGTGGAGTAATTCGCGTAAGGAGTTGCTCAAAGCTCGTAGGGGGCATTCGGATCGACAGACTTGCAATGGGACTCGCATGCGCGGTGGTGTGCAGAACCAAGTGCAGCCACGAGACGAGGGGGATCGATGACTCGATAGCCCGCATGTGATCCGTCATGTGCCGAAAAAGGCAAAGACCGAGGCCAGAGTTGGTGCGGCAAACTAGTTTGCTTCCGATCTTAAGGAGAAGATGGGCAAAGGAAAGTGCCGTACGAAACACATAAAGGAGGGACGATGCGCAGCAACCATACCTACGAGAGTAGACATCGTCCCGAGACTTGGTGCGCCCATCGACGAGAGCGTCGACAAAACAGGTGGAAGAGAATATCACGCACAAAATTTTGTGTCCCACCGAGACGGACTTGCATAACTCTTTACGGACAAGGGTTATGTTGGAAGTTTCTGAAATTCTCTAGAAGATGGTGGAATCCTCTAGAAGACCCAGGACATTTCTAGAAGATGCTGGAATCCTCTGAAAAATGGTAGAATCTTCATGAAGACTCGTGATCTTTCTAGATGCTCTAGAAGCTTCCTTGGAAATATCTAAGCTCGAGAATATTCCTAGAATAATTCCTGAAATATGCCGATTCAAGAAGTTTCCATGTGAGTCCTATGGGCACTATAAATAAGTGGGAGGCCTCATTTGTTTCTCACCACCAAAAGTTGTAACCTTTTTCTAGTATAGTGAAGTTTTCATACTTCCAATCTCTCTTTTTCTCCCCCATTGTTCTCAATATCGTCTTAGCGATCTAGCCAAGCGGGTTCAGAAAGACTGGCACGGATCTTCGTAACAAACAGTTATAGTTGGCAAGTATCAACTAACGAACAGGGAAAATGAAGCATAGTAGACAAGTTCAAGTTGCAAGTAGCAAACTGATGAACAAGGAGAAATGAAGCATAGTAGACATGTCAAATGATTATTTAAACAAGGAAGCTAATCACCAGACAGACAAGTTGATGCAACCTACTTCATCAAAACCTTGTGTGCGTGTGTGAAGTTGTGTGCTATACAAACAATTAACGAGAAACGATTTTATTATCACTTTCAAGTTTCATGGTACAAGTTCAAGACACTTGTCTACATCTTGAGATTTCTCTCGATCTTTGTTACAACGATCAGTTCAAAGAGACCTTTCCGATACGCAAGTTAACACACTTCACCCTCCTTATTCAACTAAATATTGCTCTAAGTCGATGTTGTAGAAGTTAAAGCCTACTAATTAAGCCGCCATGGTGTTGGCCACATCAATAACAAAGCGATATTTGACATCTCCCTTGAGGAGCCTTTCCATGGCCATATTAATGTAGTTCATAGGGATGACCTCTACATCTGCTGTTATGTTATGTTCTACAGCAAAATCTATCATCTCTTGCGTCTCTTGCATACCTCCTGTTGCACTTCCAGCCACAAGTTTCCTTCCTGTTCGATCAAAATTGGACTCTCAAACTTGTCAGTCACCAACAAATTGAGAAATGCATGCTGTATTAATCTTCTTTTTTTTGTGTTGAAACAAAGGTCTAAGGATTGATTACATTACCTACAAGTAGAGGAAATATTGGCAACTCGAGTGGCTTTTCCGGTGCGCCCACCATTACTAGCTTTCCATGGTTCTTCAGAAGATCAAGCAATGGCTGCAATGGGTGCTGGACAGAAACTGTGTCGATTATACCATCGAATGTACCGGTGGCAGCCTAACCGACAAATAAATTGCATAACATATGATTCACAAGATGGAAGTTCATGAATGAATGAATAATTAGGTCTGTAAATAGTTTGTCAACTGGACCAGGTGAACCAAGTCTTTGAATAGCAAGCATCATTAACAGAGCCACCATAGTTACCTTCATTTGTCCGAGATCTCGGCTGACCAGAAAAGCATCGGCGCCTAAACTCTCAATGGCTTCCTTCTCCTTGCTCGGAGACGTGCTTATCACCGTGACTTTCACGCCAAACGCCTTGGCAAACTTCACCGCTAGATGGCCCAGTCCACCGAGCCCGACGACGCCCAAATGTTTGCCCGGCTCATTGAGTCCGTAGTACTTCAAGGGGCTGTACACAGTGATCCCAGCACATAGAAGTAGCGCACCAGATTCCATGGGCAATGTATCCGGGAACTTCACCACATGGTGCTCCTCCGCCACAATCCAGTCGGAGTTGTTATTGCCGGGAACGCCGGGGCATGCTTTTCGATAGAAAATACAAAAACTGAAACAGTTGTAAAGACGATGTTTCAAATGCAATTCCTTAAAGAAGGTTTTGCAACAGAGATCCAGAAGGATTCTGCAAATTACGAGATCTAAAAAGATATCGTAATTCACGAATAATCTAAAGAGATTTTCGTGATCGTAGCAAACTGGCAGTAGTGCCTTCTAAAAAGAAGATACTGACAGAACTGCTAAAGGCAACAGAAGGGTGACAGGCGAGAGATGGAATTGCTGGGGTGAATGATCACCGTTGCTCAAAGCTTTATTCGCCCTCTGCGAACAGCTTCCAGGAACCAGCAAGGTTGACAGAAAATCTTGGAACACTCCTGCTCTTCTAACTCCTCGGAAGACGGCGAACTCCTCTGGCAATGGCTCTACTCTTCTCTCTCTGTTTTCTGAAGTAACAGAACCCATGCGTACTAAAAAGTACTAGTGTTTGTGTTAAAAAACACGCTCACTACTCTGTTGTGTTAAAGAACACTTAGAGTTTTCTCCCTGGAATTCTGATTTCTCCAACACTGAGAGAGAGGAGAGAACCTGCATATATAGGCCACGGGGCGGTTGCCAAGCAGTTGCCTGAACTTCAGAGTAGTGGCTGAACCACTCCTGAAAGTACAGCAACTGCTACAACCGTTTCTGCTCTAATAAGCAGCCAGCCATACGCACATACGTACTCTACGCACACTGCGTACGCTGCGCACTCTACGCATACTGGACGTACTGGGCTGCGTAACTGGGCCAGCGTAACGGGCCGTGCAACGTGGTCGCGCAAGTGGCTCGCGCAACGAGCGTACTATGCACCTAGCGACGATGCTGACGTGCTAAGTGCGCCAATAAAATGCCACATTACGCCACATTACGCCTCATGAGCCCTTGAGCCCGAGCCCGAGTCCGAGTCCGAGTCCGAGTCCGAGTAAGCTCCTACGGAGCTTAGCTCCATGGAAATAAATTTCCAAGAGCAAAAAGCTTACAGCTTCTTAATTGTTGATTAAGACTTTATACGATTAATAATTATTTCGCCATCGGTAACTTATTTCTCTGTGAACTCCTCTCTTCTCTTCTCTTCTGTAGAGAGCTTTGTGAATTGTAGTAGCTTCCAAAGGTTACAGACTATATATATACATAAAAGATTCGAAACACAAACATATATTCAAAGTTTCAACAAATAAAATTATATACAGAGGAAAGTTCGTCAGGTCATCATATAGGCCCAGGAAGGTAGGAAGTCGTTGATGAGAAAAAAGAATTCTGATAATAAAAATATTTTCAGCTGCAGTGGAGCGGGTAGTTGAAGTATAATTTAAAGTATCCTTATATTATACTATAACACATTAATAAACAATAGGAAGTTTATGTAATCAGTGATGTCAGTACTAAATAACAGGAAGTTTATGCCTAACGAGCACAGGCAACCAAATATTACTACCAATGTAGCATACAAATTGGTAGGTCCCTTTCCCATGAGACCTGGTAGTGAAGCATTCCTCAAAGGATTTGTCATGAAATTGAAAATAAAAGATGGTGGAATGGAAATTGATATTAAGGAACTCGGGGAAGAAGAAGAGTAGCTAATACAAAGAAATTCAGTACATATTTTCCATAACCTCCTCCATATTTTCCATAACCTCCTCCTCCTCCTCCTCTCTCTCTCTCCCCCCCCCCCCCGTGCTGCTATCTAACTGTAATTTGCTGACTAGGCAATTTGTTGACTGTGCAGGAAACACTACCAAAATTTATCGTTTTAGCAACGGCCACATCCGTCGCTAAGGCGACGGTAATTACAATTAGCGACCGATTACCGACGGATATTGACCAAAAAAATCCATCGGCAATCAGCTCGTCGCTAATAACCTTCCGTCGCTACGTTGTCGTCACATGACGGAATAGCGACGGATATTCGACGTCACAATACGAAGCATTAGCGACGCATTTCCGACGGACGGTCGTCCACTTCAGCTTTTAAGTACTGAACTGTGTAGGCTATAGCGACGTAAATTTCCGTCGGTAACCCGTCGTAACAGCGTATCAGATCGTATCATTCTGTCGCTAATCCGTCGCAATTCGTCGGTAATTAACGACGGATTTGCGACTATGTTCTGACGGACTATCCGTCGAGCAGGTTCTGGAAATGCTTGGCATTTCTAGCACCATGGCGACGAAAAAGTAGTCGCTAACACGTCGCTACCGCGACGCCACAGCGACGGATTGCTGACTGATTATCCGTCGCCATGGTTCTGAAAATGTCATGCATTTCCAGAACCATGTCGACAAATTTTTTGTCGCTACGCCGTCACTATATAGAGCGACTGATTAGCGGCTGAATACCAGTCGCCCTGGCGACGGCTGTTCCGTCGCTATGCCGTCGAAGCTTATACGACCAGAACGTTGCCGACGGATAATCCGTCGATAACCCGTCGCTGCCTGGAAACAGTTTAAAAACTCCAGGTAGCGACGGGTTATCCGTCGAAAACCCGTCGGTAACTGGGAATAGCCATCGCTAAACAGTCACTAGTCCGTCGCTAACTGGGTTTTTTGGAAAAAAAATTGCAGCACTTTCCCTGTTCACAAATATATGCATAAACCAAACCAATATATAATGCACACCAATTATCCAACAATCACATAGACCAAATATATTATGCACACCAATTATCCAAGAATCACATAGACCAAATATGCACATACGAATTTAATGCACACCAATTATCCAAGAATCATATAGACCAAACCAAATTAATATAAAATAGACATCAATTATCCGAAAGAGTAACCTAATATCCATCGTTATAATCCGATCATTGCACAAATATTGCAAATTTTTAACAAATATTCCAAAACACATAGGAAAGAGTTGGCCAGATCAGGACTGATCAATAAGGTACATCTGTGCTATTAGGGAATCTGTCCTCATAAAATTAAAAAAAATAAGTAAAATGTCTCCAATACTAAGGCATGATCAGGACTGATCAATAAGGTACATCTTCTCGTCAACAAAAGCCATGTCCAAAGCTGATCTATACTCATGTCTTGCTCATATATACCTGGAGAGATCACCAGGTCCTCAGAGGGACGCAACAAGTTACAAGAAACAACATGTCATATAAACTGTAAAATAAAATAAAGCTGCATGCAAAGGGTGTCTAACCATTCTACTGTGACTATGCAGTTAAGAACAAACCTTCGACGCATGGGCACTCTGGCTATAAATGGGATCTGGCATAATTTTCGTTTGAAAATTAGGGACATCAGCGCATAACGTTCCGCAGAATGACAGTGGCAAACCTGAGAGGGTCATCTCACCAGTGTCTCCAACTGAGCTTTCTGGTTACAAAAAAAAGTGCCGATGCTACTGAGCTATCAGCCACTTTGCATACGAAGGCTCAATCTGGTTGAGGTCTTCTGTAGGGACAGGAGGGTCGGTCTCGATGCTACTACTCTCTGACGGTGGCTCCTCCTTAGCTTCAAGTTTGTGAGCAATCTCTTCCCTGATGGTCATCGGTTCTTCCTTGACCTCGACCTTTGGTAACACCTTCTCCTTAACAGTCACCGGCTCTTGTTTAACGACGGAGACTTCCTCCGTGTCGACCTCCAAGGGTTTCTTGCCTCGACCCCTTCCTCGACTAGCAGCACCACCTCGACGAGTCCTAGCAGCCATCTTTCTGACAACAGAAATTTTCATATAGGGTAAAGAAATTTACTCAAGTTATAAAAGTTGTGACGTTGGTTTTTTGTGTTCATCATCATTAGAGGGAGCAGCACTGGAAAAGTTGTGACATTGGTAGCATGAGAGAGTAAAAATCTGTATCACAAGACTAACAGAATTACTATGTAATCATGTACTCACCAATAACCGGATGTAACTGGAGTCGTTGGGCCTATCGTGCAGTAATTTATGGATCCGCTGGTATAGGCCAGATGTACTTAGTATCTAGTGTATCAGATTAGTATCGGTCTATCGGTTTGGTATAGGACGTATCATATTGGTATTGGCCTTAACAAATTGGTATCGTCCTATATCCGATATGTACATGTATCGGCCGTATAGCTAGGATTCATATTGGCCTTATCGATTTGGTATCGGTCATATCCGATAGGTATCGGCCGTGTTGGATTATTATATACCATTTTGGATTAGTTTCGTGGAAGGTTTAGTAACAACTGTACTTGGATTTCTCTCTTCTCGAGCTAGAATACCATTGCAAGAGAATCACCAGATCGTGATTGGCCAGTTACAGTAACATACATACTTCCTTTTCCATCAGGAAAAACAAGATTGAAAAGGAAGTATGTATGTTCTGTAACTGGCCATTTATGCTCTCGTGACTCTCTTGCAATGGTAATCTAGCTCTAGAAGAGAGAAATTCAAGTACAGTTGTTACTAAACCTTCCACGAACCTAATCCGAAATGGTATATAATAATCCAACACGGCCGATACCTATCGGATATGACCGATACCAAATCGATAAGGCCAATATGAATCATAGCTATACGGCCGATACATATCGGATAGGACGATACTAATTTGCTAAGACCAATACCAACCGATACGGCCCATACCAAAATGATAGATCGATACTAATCCGATACGGTCAATACTTATAAGTATCTACGGTCCAGGAGGTTGATCCGCTATAGTACACCCATGTACGATCAACGAAGTAACGATCCATTTCAATTTGGATGTGAAAATCTGTATCGTAAGACAAACTAAACATAATCAGTTCTATTTCACATGCTTAATTGCCAAGTATGGGAACGAATGGCTCAGAACACAACCCAAAATTCATTCTAGCATACATTAGTGTGAATCATCTACGTTCTGTACATATAGTGTAGTATATGTTCTTATCGTATCTAGTATCTGAAAGATGTAACAGAATCAAGATGAACTCACATAGATTACAGGTGCCCCACATTTGAGTGCTATACCAAGACTCACCGTGATGAGGTTAGTGATTTATTTAACCTAATATAGTAATCTTGTAATTTAAAGTTGGAAGAACGTGCAAGTAGCCTTATAGTTTCTGCCTCGCCAGTCGAATGGCTTAATTGCCAAGTATCGGAACGAATGGCTCAGAACACAACCCGAGATTCATTCTAGCATACATTAGTGAGTTCATCTTGATTCTGTTACGTCCTTCAGATACTAGATACGATAAGAACATATACTACATCATATGTACAGAACATAGATGATTCACACTAATGTATGCTAGAATGAATCTTGGCTTGTGTTCTGAGCCATCCATTCTGATCAAGCATCTTCCTTCTCCTCTCCTCCACCATGGCTCTGAACAAATCTGCTCCTCCCTCTACTTCCCTTCTTCTTATTTGACTCTCTCAGCAACATATGACATCCAGCTCAAGTGTAGAGTCGGGGGAGAATAAGTGGGCAGAAAGAGGAGGGGGAAGCAGCACAGCCGGCGACATGACCCGAAGGAAGTACAGAGGTTTTCTTCAACAGACGTAGGAGAACTATAAGGATATATCTTTTCACAACATATCACCTTGTCAAATTTTCTAAGCCGTGTGTTTTTACATAATCCTCAAAACTCTTTCCTGCTATGTAATAATGCAAGATTACTACATAGAAGGAAAGAGTTGGGAAGATTAAATCAAAACACACGGCTTAAAAACTTATGACATGTTAGTCTTCCGACACCGCGGTAACATGATTGTCACATGAAGGGTCTTTGACAAGATGACATGTTGTGAAAAGATATATCCTTATAGTTCTCCTACGACTGTTGAAGAAAACCTCTGTACTTCCTCCGGGTCATGCCGCCGGCTGTGCTGTTTCCCCTCCTCTTCCTGTCCACTTCTTCTCTTCCGACTCTACACTTGAGCTGGATGTCATATGTTGCTGAGAGAGTCAAATAAGTAGAAGGAAAGTAGAGGGAGGAGCAGATTTGTTCAGAGCCATGGTGGAGGACGAGGAGAAGGAAGATGCTTGATCAGAACGGATGGCTCAGAACACAAGCCAAGATTCATTCTAGCATACAATAGTGTGAATCATCTATGTTCTGTACATATGGTGTAGTATATGTTCTTATCGTATCTAGTATCTGAAGGACGTAACAGAATCAAGATGAACTCACTAATGTAATACTAAGACATCATCTACTACTATATAAGATATAGTGATAGGTTGTCGTATCATCATTGCCGAGGGATGAGGGTCGGAGGACAGTCAACTTTATCTAAGGCTACTTGCATAGTTTCTGCCTCCCCAGTCGAATGGCTGCAGGGACTATGTCCTGATCACCATGGCGTACCGTAGACTAATGCAAATGGAGCTGGAAATATCCGTCGCTAACCGGTCACTAGTCTGTCGGTAACTGAGAATTTTTTTGAAAAAAAAATTACAGCACTTTCCCTGTTCACAAAAATATGCATAAACCAAACCAATATATAATGCACACCAATTATCCAAGAATCACATAGACCAAATATGCATATATGATTTTAATGCACACCAATTATCGTATCTACGGCTACATAGTTTCTGTCTCGCCAGTCGAATGGCTGCAGGGACTATGTCCTGATCACCATGTCGTACCGTAGATTAAAATACAAAAACCAAAATACAAAATACAGAAACCAAAATACAAAATATAGAATCCAAAATAGGACCCTCTGTGAGAACGGATGGCTCAGAACACAACCCAACCGGAGAGAATACTCTGAGAGATCCATCTGTGTAGGACGTATATCTGAGAGATTACCTTTACAAGAATTATATCAGTAGTGGGATCGAGTGTTGGAGGAGATACTATCAGAGTATACGTCCTACTCAGATGGGTCTCTCACCGTTACTATTTTTTCCTGACAGTGTGGTGGATGTGCTCCGTCCACATATTCTTGCTCCGAGCCAAAACTTTGTCCCGGAGCTCATGTGGACATCCTTGGTGTAGAGCTCGAATGAGAGGTTCCTGACAGCATGGTGGTCTCCTTTGTTAAAGTATCCGTGTTCGTCCCACAACCAATGTTGGATGAGCACGGATACTTTGACAAAGGAGGCCACCATGCTGTCAGGAACCTCTCACTCGAGCTCTACACGATGGATGTTCACTTGAGCTCCGGGGCAAAGATTTGGCTCGAAGAAAGAATCTGTTGACGGAGCACATCCACCTTGCTGTCAGAAAAAAATAGTAACGGTGAGAGACCCATCTGAGTAGGACGTATACTCTGATAGTATCTCCTCCAACACTCGATCCCACTACTGATATCATTCTTGTAAAGGTGATATCTCAGAGTATACGACCTACATAGATGGATCTCTCAGAGTATCCTCTAGTGATAGGTTGTCGTATCATCACTGCCGAGGGATGAGGGTCGGAGAACAGTCAACTTTATCTACGGATACATAGTTTCTGCCTCGCCAGTCGAATGGCTGCAGGGACTATATATGTCCTGATCATCATGTCGTAGTCCAATACAATCCAGAGATTGACACAGTTCTAGTTCATATATGTAGTCCAATACAAATAGTCTAATACAAAAACAACTCAATATGTAGTCCAATACAAATAGTCTAATACAAAAACAACCCAATACAAATAAGTACTAATAGCTAATGAGAACCACGCTGCTCACGCAAACGCTCAGTGATACGTTCACGCAACCACCTCGAAAAAGCGAGATTTTTGGCGCGAGGAGAGCTGTCGTCCATTGCAAGGATTGCATGAAGAGTCCTCTCGGTCTCACTAGCTACCGGTGCTGGATGAATAGAACTCCCGATCTCACTAGCAACCGGTGCCACTTCCTCCTTAACTGTAGGAGGAGCCACCTCAGCATTTACTATTTTCCTCAAACGACGTGCCGCTCCTCGGGTCATGGGTGCCATCTGGTAAGATCGATAGTCACAAATAATATAATTGTAACAGAAGCAAGCTAACTAAAGGAACCATCATGTAATTTGAGTACATTTTCAAAGGCCGATAAAGTATAAAAATTTTGATTTTTTGCCAAGTGTGAGAACGGATGGCTCAGAAGACAACCCAAGATTCATTCAAGCATACATTAGTGTGAATCATCTATGTTCTGTACATATGGTGTAGTATATGTTCTTATCGTATCTAGTATCTGAAGGACGTACGTAACAGAATCAAGATGAACTCACATAATGTAATACTAAGACATCATCTACTACTATATAAGATATAGTGATAGGTTGTCGTATCATCATTGCCGAGGGATGAGGGTCGGAAGACAGTCAACTTTATCTACGGCTACATAGTTTCTGCCTCGCCAGTCGAATGGCTGCAGGTACTATGTCCTGATCACCATGTCGTACCGTAGATCAAATGGAGCTGGAACTGGAGCCAAAATACAGTACTACTTCACCATGTCGTACCATTTTACTCTCTCTCTCTCCTCCCCCCCTCCGGCGCTCTCACTCTCTCTGGCGCTCTCACACTACTAATTCCTATGTGTTTTAAGTGTGAGAACGGATGGCTCAGAACATAACCCAAGATTCATTCTAGCATACATTAGTATGAATCATCTATATTCTGTATACATATCGTGTAGTATATGTTAACCTTATCGTATCTAGTATCTAAGGACGTACGTAACAGAATCAAGATGAACTCACTAATGTAATACTAAGACATCATCTACTACTATATAAGATATAGTGATAGGTTATCGTATCATCATTGCCCAGGGATGAGGGTCGGAGGACAGGCAACTTTATCTACGGCAACATAGTTTCTGCCTCGCCAGTCGAATGGCTGCAGGGAATATCCGTCACCATGTCGTACCGTAGATTAATGCAATTAATGGAGCTGGAAATATCCGTCGCTAACCGGTAACTAGTCCGTCGCTAACTGAGATTGTCACATACACATATGTATATCACAGCTAGATGTATAGATATATACATCTATACAGAAGCACACAACTGATAGAACTCGCACTGTCCTTGAGACAGTGAACATATACACCATGAATCCAAACCCCATATATATTCACATTTACTAATCCAAACACCACCAAACTAACGGAACACCCAATATGGATAACACATTATTTAGCCAATATATAAACTCAGATGAATTTGAGAAACAAGGCCACCCGCCGCCCCCGACCAAAGCCCGCCGCCCCAAGCCCGCCGCCCAGTAGTTCGGTTGTATATATATATGAAGAGTGCTTATGGGTGTGCGTCGGTTGCAAATAGCCTCGACGTACCCGCCCCAAGCCAGCCGCCCAGTCCTCGACGCCTCCGCCCCAAGCCCACCGCCCAGCCCCCAACCCAAGCCAGCCGTCCAGCCTCCGACGCCGCTGCCCCAAGCCCACCGTCCAGCCCCCAACCCAATCCAGCCGCCCAGCCCTCGACGCCCCCGCCCCAAGCCAGCCGCCCAGCCCCCGACGCCGCCGCCCCAAGCCCACCGCCCAGCCCCCGACCCAAGCCAGTCGCCCAGCCCCCGACGCCCCAACCCCAAGCCCGCCGCCCAGACCCCGACGCCCCCGCCCCAAGTCCACCGCCCAGACCCCGACCTAAGCCAGCCGCCCAGCCCCCGACGCCCCAACCCCAAGCCAGCCTCCTAGACCCCGACGCCCCCGCCTTGCCCCCGACGCCCCAACCCCAAGCCCGCCTCCTAGACCCCGACGCCCCTGCCCCAAGCCCACCGCCCAGACCCCGACCCAAGCCAGCCGCCCAGCCCCCGACGCCCCAGCCCCAAGCCCGCCGCCCAGACCCCGACCAAAGCCCGCCGCCCAGACCCCGACGCCCCAACCCCAAGCCAGCCTCCCAGACCCCGACGCCCCCGCCCAGCCCCCGACGCCCCAACCCCAAGCCCGCCTCCCAGACCCCGACGCCCCCGCCCCAAGCCCACCGCCCAGACCCCGACCCAAGCCAGCCGCCCAGCCCCCGACGCCCCAGCCCCAAGCCCGCCGCCCAGCCCCCGACGCCCCCGCCCCAAGCCCACCACCCAGCCCCCGACCCAAGCCAGCCGCCAAGCCACGGACGGCCCAGCCCCAAGCGCGCCGCCCAGCCCCTATACGACACCGCGAGAGAGAGAGAGAGAGAGAGAAAGAGAGAGGGGGTTACCTTCGGGAGAGAGAGGAGAGGACGCCGACGACGACACCGACGCCGATCACCGAAGCCGACACCGGCGAGAGAGAGAGAGAGAGGAGAGAGAGTGAATTTAGGGGGAATGCGAAAAGTTCCCCCGGCCGTTCCATTTAAAGTCTGGAACGTTTATATAGCGACGGACAAGCGACTGGTAAAAAACCGTCGCCAAGCGGTCGCTTTTTTGGATAAGTGCCGACTGAATATCCGTCGCTAAGTCGTCGCAAATATGTCCCGCCAATTTCCTACACAATTCCCGCCAAATAATCGACTGTGTAGCGACGACGTTAAATCCGTCGCTATAACACCGACACTCTAGCGACAGATATGCGACCTTTCCTCCCCCTAAAATTAAAATAAAAATGGCAAAGGCTTGTAGTCGGAAATCAGTCGCTGAGCGACCACGAAACCGTCGCTAATACCGACGGAATAAGTCCGTCGCTAATCTTCCGTCGCTAAATGAGCGTATTTTGGTAGTAAAAATTGGTAATCTGGAGAGCTGACCTGGAAGGAATTGCTGACTGGCCAACAGAAATAACCGCCTACACTAATGTTTGCTACTGCATTCACTGCTTATGAATTCAGGCAATGTAGGAGGAAGGGAAATTGGGTTCATAGCAATACCTTCCCCTCATTGACCTTATCTCAAGGTCAAAGTGTGGATATTTCTTGAGGAATTCTTCATAGGGAACCGATTGGGTTGTCGCCTCACTACCAACATAAGTCATATTAGCGATGCCATAGGTCGTCGCTAAACAGGAAATTAAAAATGTCGCTAATTTCTTTTAGCGACGAAATTAGCGACAAAAATATCATGTCGCGTAATACGTGGTCGCTAACTAAGAATACATCGTTGTTCGTCACCATGGCGACGTCCTTTGGCGACGCCTTACTTTCGCCGGGGCAGGGAGCGAGGGGTGTCGGCGGTGGAGGCGGCGACGAGGATGTCGGAGGGGAGGGTGGTCGTCGGAGGAAGGGGGTCGCCAGGTGGGGGAAGGGGGGGTCGCCGGAGACAAGAGGGGGAGGGGGAGAGAAATTTGGGAAAGAGCAGGAGAATAAAATTTTTGGTAGAGAAAATAATGAAAAGTCGATCAGTCTGGAACCGTATATAAAATAAGTTAGTGACGTCCGCTAAATACGTCGCTAAATATCGTTGTTCACTAACATACTGGCGACATTCTAGCGGAGAAGTCACTAAACGTCGTTAAATATAACAAAACAGCGACGTTCTCCGACTAAACCACGACATTTGCTTTCCAAACCATAATGCATGTCGTGAACTGTCGCTAAACATCGCTGATAGTAACGTTCAGGGACGTAATAATATCCCATCGCTACATACAAAAAAATTTAGCGACGTATTTAACCGGAGTCGCTAATCTCGTCGCCAATATAACTTATTTTGGTAGTGCCTCGGGGCAATCTTGCCATTGCACCAGTAGGTCCACAGCAGCTCGGTTCTTCCTCTACACTAGCCTTCTGTCAAGAATCCAGTCTAGCTCTAATATGAGCTCTTCAGTGTAAGTAGGAGGCTCCTGTAACGCCCCAGTCCCATTTATGTTAGGACTAGGAATATTTCATGCCAGCTGTATATATACATAATATAATCCAATTTATGGAAAATTTTGAATACATACATAAGCTGTAATGTAAATAAAACAATAATTGTCTCAGGCAAGTCTATCTCATCCACAACAAATATGTAAATAAAATCCAATAATGAAGATAAATAGATAAATGTGAAGATAGTCGGGTGGAGACAAATCTGCTACCAAACAACTATAATGTAAGTCTGTGCTATTAGGGAATCTGTCCTCATAAAATTAAAAAAAATAAGTAAAATGTCTCCAACACTAAGGCATGATCAGGACTGATCAATAAGGTACATCTTCTCGTCAACAAAAGCCATGTCCAAAGCTGATCTATACTCATGTCTTGCTCATATATACCTGAAGAGATCACCTGGTCCTCAGAGGGACGCAACAAGATACAAGAAACAACATGTCATATAAACTATAAAATAAAATAAAGCTGCATGCAAAGGGTGTCTAACCATTCTACTGTGACTGTGCAGTTAAGAACAAACCTTCGACGCATGGGCACTCTGGCTATAAATAGGATCTGGTATAATTTTCGTTTGAAAATCAGGGACATCAGCGCATAACGTTCCGCAGAATGACAGTGGCAAACCTGAGAGGGTCATCTCACTAGTGTCTCCAACTGAGCTTTCTGGTTACAAAAAAAGTGCAACGTGGCCCATACGCTAAGGAACTTTCCTCTCCATCCCCATGTATATTTGTGTCATCTCCACAACACATATGTACCTGTAATAACTTCTAAGTCCACCAATCATGCATGCTTCTATTAGTAGTTATTCCTATCCATCCCATGTTCCATACGTATCGGAGGCCAACCGAATACGTAAGTCTGTGTCCTACATGAGACTCACAATTCGTGATACACAAGTGTCATGGCCTTAGAGATATACCAATATCTCACATCAATGGGGTGGTCAACTATTCTAAGTCAATACAAAATAAATAAATAAATAAATAAAAAGTAAAAACGACTAACAGGATATAAATACTGAAATAACATAAATAAATAAACATACAGATTAGTAATAATGGCAAGGTATCTTGCCTGAGTGGTGTGAAAAATCGACAACGTCCAGTGACTCGGATCGTTAGAAAACAATGATGTGAATGTCAACTCTCGTAAATGTCTCTGGATGTTGAAATAAACTTCACGAACGTTTCCGTCATAAAAGAAATGTCTGTGATTGCCTACCCATAAGTCCAATTCTGTACATAGGGAAAAAATCATAATTTTTGCCGTTGGATCCACTTTGCACCGAAAAGCGTACCAAAACTAAGGTCTCTAAAATTCATCAATTTATACATCTATATGTCTGGTTTGACAATATGAACTCAACCGTATATCCAAAATTAAATTTCGGTGAGCCATGTACAAATTCGCCCTCTGGATCGGGTCGTAGGCCCGTCAAAATAGCGTTTTGGTCAACCTTCACAGAATCACACAAAACTTGGCTCACGGGACCAGAAAAATATTATGAATCCAATGGCGCAAGTTTCATCTCAGTTCGATGAACGGTTTGAAATTGGGCACAAAGTTTGCAAAATACCGATACGGAGGACTTTCGATGGATACGGTTCGATTTCGTCGTGCATACACAACAAAATCGAGTTCCGTCGAATCTCACACGTCGACAACATCCATACGCGTCTTTCGATGCTCATAGGTTGCGACAAACATGTCATCCGATTTGTCAGGACGCAAGCCGTATCGGAAAGTTTTTTCAAAATTTTTGTTTTTGAAACATAATTTTTTTGGGTTTTGGAAATGACTTTAAACATAATATATTCAACTATATTAAATATAAAAATGGGGAAATGATGTTCTATAGTCAACAAACGTCTTCAAACAGAATTTAAAAATCGTGCATGATTTGGAAGAAAACAGTGTTGAAAGTAGGGTAGTTGGACTGTTTTCTGACAGTTTCGAAATCTGTTTTTTCGTCAACTTTGGATCGATTTTGTGATCAATCCAGGATATCTAAATTCATTATATTTGAAGGAAGTCCTAGAGGGTCATGTAGGCACTCCGTAACTTTTTACGCTTCATGAAACGGACAACTACACAAGGAGAAAGAGAGCAGAGAACAGGGGTACCTGAAGTTCTGTCCAAGAACAGAGCTCTGAATTCTCGGCAGAAATTCGACGACCACGGTGGTTCTTCGGCGATGTCAAGGACGGTGCTAGGTCGCTGTCGTCGGGGCTACTCTGGGTTTGTGGTGTGAAGTGGTTGGAGGAAAATTTTCGTATAAAAAGAACCCAGGGTCGCGTTGTTTGGTGAAGGGTCGTGCTCTCGTTTCAAAGAGTTTGGTTCTGTTATGAAAGTGCATCTCACGAGAAATTATTTTTTTACTATGTTTTTTTACTATATATATATATATATATATATATATATATATATATATATATATATATATATATGTGTGTGTGTGTGTGTGTGTGTGTGTGTGTGTGTGTGTGTGTGTGTGTTACAAAATAAATCTAAATAAATAAGGAAAAATCTCCAAAAACTCCAGAAATATTTTTTATATAATTTCTAACATAAATATGTACAATTTACATTGTATTTGTACATGGTGTAACAAAAATTGCTACGATGGCTAATTAAAGTTTATTAATAATAAAGTTAGAAACTATTTATTATTTAATAAAATATAGTATTTATGTACAATAACATAATTTGAAAAAAAATAGGGGTTTACATCATACTCAACTTATAAAAATTTCGTCCTCGAAATCTAAAAGTCAATACGTTAACTAAGGAATGCATTTAATGCTATACGGTAGCAAAAATAAATTACTCGAAATCAAACCTTGATTCTCGAATAGGTAGGGAAAACGGTTACGTATGTCATCATCGCGCTCCGAAGTGAATTCTCCTAGAGAGTGGTGCTTCCATGATGCACGAACCAGAGGTATAGACTGGTTCCGCAATACCTTCACTCTGCAATCGATGATCTCTACTGGCTGCTCCTGGTATGACAAGCTAGGGCCAACTGTAATCTTGGAGTGATCGAGGACATGATTGCTATCTGCAACATACATTCTTAGCTGCGACACATGAAAGACGTCATGTACCCCTTCTAATGATGGTGGTAGTGCCAATATGTAAGCAACTTCACCAACTCGCTCCAAGACGTCGAATGGCCCAATATATCTTGGACTTAACTTGCCGCGACCTCCGAAACGAATTGTGTCTCTAGTAGGTGATATATTCAAGAAAACATGATCGCCTTCCTTAAATTCCAAAGGACGACAATGAAGATCTGTCCACTGCTTCTATCTTGTGCTGCTCGCAGGTGGCCTTGAATCATCTTCACCTTTTCTACAATGGTAACTACCAGTTCTGGCCCCAAAATCTGTCGCTCTCCTACGTCGCTCCAACAAATAGGAGATCGACACTTCCTACCATACAAAGCTTCAAACGGAGCCATTTGAATGCTCCCTTGAAAGCTATTATTGTAAGAAAACTCTACAAGATGAAGATGGTCTTTCCATGATCCATCGAAGTCTAACATACATGCCCTCAACGTATCTTCTAGCGTCTGAATAGTATGCTCTGACTGTCCATCAGTCTGAGGATGATAAGCCATACTAAACTTCAGATGAGTACCCAAGCTTTCCTGCATGCTTCTCCAGAAATGAGACGTGAATCTCGAATCTCGGTCTGATATAATACTAACTGGAACACCATGTAGCTTCACAATATGCTTCATATACATGTCAGCTAATGCTTCAATGGATTGGCCCACTCTGAAGGGCAAGAAATAGGCTGACTTGGTGAGTCTATCCACTATCACCCATACTGCATCTCGTCCATTGAGACTCTTTGGGAATTGTCGATCGTGGGTTGATTATAAACTTTGTGATTGATCAGGGCGAGACTATAAAGTCATCGACGATTGTTTCGATGAGTATAGCATCTCGGGTGTCGATCGTGGGTAGAAAGACTCGAACTCAATACGAGTAGATGTTTCATGAATTATGGAATTATCGACGGTAGTGCATGCATTATTCTGAGTATAGTGGCGCGTCAGTCGTACCGATAGAAATAGTTTTGTCCGAATTTGGGTTAGTCTCATAGAAATGGTCATAACGTGATTTGGCTCTGAAATAAGATATAGTATGGTTCATAGTAACTATCCTTCGCTAATGATCTACAATTATCGAGCATAGCTTCGTGGCAGCTGACCCTAGAAGACTTGACCACCAAATCAAAGAAAATATTACAGACCCATAAGATGACCCATATGATGTCGCATATGGAATTGTGTCTAGAAAATAAAGATGGCCAGCATGTTGATGATAAGTTTAGGTGATCGAATAATTGTTTCGCAAATTGATGGAACAGCTTCGGCTGAGAATAATATAGTCAGATTTGAGAATTGGTCAGATGAATGCTTGAATGACTATGTTGGTCGACGATCGAAATGAAAGTTCACAGACGAACTTTAATGAAACAGATAGACGATATCGAAAACCGTGCTATGCACGAGAGCGAGTGATAAGAGAATGACTCTCGAATTGTGTTATTGGTTTTGGATTCACCTAGAAATTGAGCTAACGTGGACAAGTTTGGAATTTTGCTAGTAAATTCCTACTCGATAGGAATCAAACGTTAGATTTGTTGTAGAGGCCTTTATGTCAAAACGATTGTTGCCTTCGAGCACTGTCGCCTCGTATTAAACTTTTGAGTTGGAAATACCGTTGCATTTGAGCATGTCGACTCGAACTGAACCTTTCTGTTGGATAGATTGTGGTATTTGTGCAACATAAATTTTAAAGTTGCATTGGGAGAATTTAAGCACGGTGTCTAGGTAAGTCACCTAGAGGGCGTAGCCCTGAATGTTGATGCATTTGCAAGTCAACAAAGGAAAATCATATGGAGATGAGTTGCAATGTGAAACTTCAGAAATAGTTGGACAGTGACTTCAAAACGTAAGGCGTTGCGGAGACTCGTTGCGTTCGGATGCGCAACGGCTTGACGCAACGCATATAATTGATGGTCTATACGAAATATACGAAATGAGAAGTACGATTTTAAATCGCGTTGCATATTACGACTTTTGTTGAATGAATCATGTATGTATCGAATATACATATGCGATAAAATTTTGAAAACGGTTGCTAGAGATAAGTTCGGTTGAGAGTACGAGATGACAAGTATCTAGAATTAAAATTTTACCTGTTAGCTTTATTCCTATTATGTACCACTGGGCTTGGTTGAAATACATATATTTTTGGGATGTCTTGAATATGTGTAACGATTCAAATCAAGTTGTATGTTGAATTCAAATCAAGCTGCAGGAAAGACTGTGAAAGATAACGAAAGCTTGCACAAGTGTTTAAAATGGAACAACGATAGTTTGACGAGATCGTGAAACGATCTAGAAATACTTGGATTGAGTGTTGATTTTGGTTCGAGGACGAACCTTGTTTTGAGTGGCAAATTATATAATGTCTTGCTCTGCACGGTGCATTATGCTGAGTCGTTGACTCGAAAAGTTGCATTGACCCGATGAAGTGTCGATGCGAATCGATACAAGAGTTATGTTGATCCGAGGAATGCATCGAGTAAGATCGATGCAAGTGTTAAGTTGGTCCGAGAGAAAATATTGAGCCGGTTCGAAGATTCTAGGAAATCGAATTGATGCAAAGCACAAGTCCGATTCGAACGAATATTAATTTTAGTTGGTTTTGTGTGTAGGCTATACGTTTACGCTGAAATATAAGAGATCGATATTTTGTCTTGTTTGCAACAAAGTCCGCAAAACTAAATCATCGCCTCGCAACGGACTGAGGCATAGGCACGGTAAGCCAAATCTGTCGGATAATTCAATAAAGCATGAAGTGCTCGAATGGCTAAGTCAGAAGAGTTGGCCATACAACAAAGTTATGAAATTGAGCCGCATCGGCTCGGCAAAACGACAAGGTGTATCGGCTTAAGGTGGGAGGATTTGAACCTTTTTTCCTACTCCTTCATGCCTAAGTAAAATGAACCATTGTATGCTAAGTTAACCTATCGAGACCACGGACGTGGCTCGAAGGAAGGAAATCGTAGTGCGTGTCGAATACTAGATAGAACAATTGAAATAAAACATACATCAAATGTACGAATCTCTATTGAACATCGAAATATCGCAAAGGTGAGCACCTCAGTGCGTAAGCCATAAGAACATGGGATAACTGTATACGAGTGCCTCAGTGCACAAGTCATTTGTGCCCTCGCACACGAGTTAGAGGACTAGCATATTGAAATACTATATCGGCACGAGTACCTCAGTACACGAGCTATAGAACATTGAATGTCCTATCGAGGCGTGTCTCAGTGCACGAGTCAGAGGGAAGGAACATACATCGTGAACACTAAGACATAGAACATGGAAATACTAAATCGGGGCGTGCATTGAATGCACGACTCGAAGGATATAGGATAACTATTGAATGTAATATGATGCATCGAAATATTTATGGCCTTCGGGGCGTTTGTTGATGAACATTGAGTTGGGGCATTGTGCCAATAGAAATAGAGATAGACGAATTAATTGGTTTTATGAGTTTGATGCATTGCATGGTCACAGACAACTTGTGCACAAGTTTATTATCCCTCGAACGTGGTAGGCCGGAAATGTCGGGACCGTTCGATCTAGAAAGGAAATTTGATAAGGGTATTGTGTGGGGTATTTCAATCTGTTCGGCTTGCAACCTACCATTGAAATGGAGCGCCACAAATATCGATTATGTTCGGGAGTACTTCAGGAGTGGGATTAGCACCCCAGGCTGAGTAGTCACCATCGTACCCTATGTATGTAATGGTGTTAAAGCCAGTGACCTTCATATAGTTAAGGAATGACAGGTTGAAAGTGCAGGCACACGGATATCCGGCACAAGATCACTTATAACATGACAGAGAAACATGGTAGGCGTATTCACCTTGCGTCGGACAAGGGTGAGTGTGTCGATGTTGGTAAGAAGTCGTGCCACTAAACAAACACGAGATTGCTATATGTTGTTAGCTTGCTTATATAAATCAAACATAACATGCTTGCCATGATAACATGATTTACTGCTTCGAATATTCCATGAAACATATATTAAGGCAAGGATAGAACGATCACTAAATTGTATGCTGCATGATTCAATATATCTACTTAATGTCGGTTTAGTAAAGTGGGTCTCTGATCAGTATTCGAGAGGATTAGTACTGATCTCCCACCAAATTGCTTGCAGATTCAGGGTATGATCTGCTCGCGACAGTTATTCGCTTGAACGCGCTGAGACATGGAATATCATAGCATTTTGAGGCGTGCAATCGTATTGACGTTCGGACTTGCAACAGGATTTATGCGGCCAAGATATAGAAGACATGATGTATGAAACGGTAAAATCTTTTGTGGGCAAGAGAGAACCTGACTATTGTAAGCCAATCAGACAAATTCAGTTGGACTATTGAAAGCCTTTGCAACCTCAGTTCATTTATTAATAAATTGAATTGTTTGGTATACTCTGTTTCTTTCGTTGCTAATACACAAATTAAAGATAACCATCTGAGAACTTGTCATCTTGCCTTGTACGAGTGCAACTCCAGACTCGTACGTTATCATGCCCTAGCGAGGACGAACGATTCGAATAAATCGTTACGAGGAAGAGCAATTTTCTGGGTCGGGGCGTGACAACGTTGACGTGAGGATCAATGGCATGAGCACACGGGCGTTGGTTGACACAGGCACCACTCATAACTTCATCTCTGATGCAGAGGTCCGTCGCTTTGGTCTAGTCTTGGAGGAAGACTCGAGCATGATGAAGACGGTCAATGCGAAGGCGTGCCCTGTGGAGGGGTAGCCACTGGAAGTCCGCATAGCTGCAGAAAGTTGGTCGGGTGTTGCCAATTTCACCGTTACATCGCTGGATGACATCAAGATGATACTGGACATGGACTTCATTATCGCAGGCTAAGGCGATTCCGATGCCACATTTAGGAGTTGTCGGCTTCATGGAGTAAGGCTCATCGTGCATGGTAAAAGTTGCACGAGGCAAGCCTTCGAAGGAGAAAGCTATCTCCGCTATTCAGCTCGGGAAGGGTGGCCAAAGGGAGACGGCACACCTAGCGGTGCTCGAGAACAAAGAAGGTTTCGAAGAGGAAGGCCTTTCGAGCGAGACCAAGGGTGTTACAAAGGGACGTCCTGAAGAACCACTTCCGCAGGAGGGAGGTGGACCGTGCTACTAGGCCGGGCACGAGTACAGAGAATCATGTTATAAGTTGCGCGGAGGCAGAAGCGACGAGGCGGAGTAACTCATGCAAGGAGTTGCTCAAAGCTCGTGGGGGGCATTCGATCGATGGGCTTGTAATGGGACTCGCATTCGCGGAGGTGTGCAGAACCAAGTGCGACCACGAGATGTGGGGGATCGACGACTCGATAGCCCGCACGAGATCCATCTTGTGCCGAGGAGCGCATAGACCGAGGTCAGAGTTGGTGCGTTGAACCAGTTTGCTTCCGATCTTGAGGAGAAGATGGGCAAAGGGAAGCAGCCGCACAAGACGCATAAAGGAGGGACGATGCGCAGCGACTGTGCCTACGAGTGTAGACATCGTTCCGAGACTTGGTGCACCCGTCAACGAGGACGTCGACGAAACAGGTGGGGAAAATGTCAAGCACAAAAGTTTGCGCCCCACCAAGACGGACTTGCATAACTATTTACGGATCGGAGTTATGTTTGAAGTTTCCGGAATTCTCTAGAAGATTGTGGTATCCTCTAGAAGACCCAGGACATTTCTAAAAGATGTTGGAATCCTCTAGAAGATAGTGGAATCTTCATGAAGACTCGTGATCTTTCTTGATGCTCTAGACGCTTCCTTGGAAATATCTAGGCCCAAGAATATTCCTAGAATAATTCCTGGAATATGCTGATTGCAGAAGTTTTCATGTAAACCCTATGATCAATATGAAAAAGTGGGAGGCCTCATTTGTTCTTCACCACCCAAAGTTGTAATCTTTTTCTAGTACAGTGAAGTTTTCAAACTTTCAATCTCTCTTTTTCTTCCCAATTGTTCACAATATCGTTTTAGCGATCTAGCTAAGCAGGTTCAGGAAGACCGACACAGGTCTTCGAATAGGAAGCTTGTGCGCTATATGAGTCGAAGTGTAGCAAAAACACTAAGTTCGTGACAAACAACTCCAATTGGCAAGTATCAACTGACGAACAGGAAAAATGAAGCATAGTAGACAAGTTCAAGTTGCAAGTATCAAACTGATGAACAAGGAGAAATGAAGCATAGTAGACATGTCAAATGATTATTTAAACAAGGAAGCTAATCACCAGACAGACCAGTTGATGCAACCTACTTCATCAAAACCTTGTGTGCGTGTGTGAAGTTGCTGTGCTATACAAACAATTAACGAGAAACGATTTTATTATCACTTTCAAGTTTCATGGTACAAGTTCAAGACACTTGTCTACATCTTGAGATTTCTCTCGATCTTTGTTACAACGATCAGTTCAAAGAGACCTTTCCGATACGCAAGTTTACACACTTCACCCTCCTTATTCAACTAAATATTGCTCTAAGTCGATATGACCACATCAATAACAAAGCCTACTAATTAAGCCGCCATGGTGTTGGCCACATCAATAACAAAGCGATATTTGACATCTCCCTTGAGGAGCCTTTCCATGGCCGTATTAATGTAGTTCATAGGGATGACCTCCACATCTGCTGTTATGTTATGTTCTGCAGCAAAATCTATCATCTCTTGCGTCTCTTGCATGCCTCCTGTTGCACTTCCAGCCACTAAGTTTCCTTCCTGTTCGATCAAAATTGGACTCTCAAACTTGTCAGTCACCAACAAATTGAGAAATGCATGCTGTATTAATCTTCTTTTTTTTTTGTGTTGAAACAAAGGTCTAAGGATTGATTACATTACCTACAAGTAGAGGAAATATTGGCAACTCGAGTGGCTTTTCCGGTGCGCCCACCATTACTAGCTTTCCATGGTTCTTCAGAAGATCAAGCAATGGCTGCAATGGGTGCTGGGCAACTGTGTCGATTATACCATCGAATATACCGGTGGCAGCCTGACCGACAAACAAATTGTATAACACATGATTCACAAGATGGAAGTTCATGAATGAATGAATGAATGAATGAATAATTAGGTCTGTAAATAGTTTGTCAACTGGACCAGGTGAACCAAGTCTTTGAATAGCAAGCATCATTAACAGAGCCACCATAGTTACCTTCATTTGTCCGAGATCTCGGCTGACCAGAAAAGCATCGGCGCCTAAACTCTCAATGGCTTCCTTCTCCTTCCTCGGAGACGTGCTTATCACCGTGACTTTCACAGCCAAACGCCTTGGCAAACTTCACCGCTAGATGGCCCAGTCCACCGAAGCCCGACGACGCCCAAATGTTTGCCCGGCTCATTGAGTCCATAGTACTTCAAGGGGCTGTACACAGTGATTCCCAGCACACAGAAGTGGCGCACCAGAGTCCATGGGCAATGTATCCGGGAACTTCACCACATAGTGCTCCTCCGCCACAATCCAGTCGGAGTAACCTCCATAAGTTCTTGTGCCGTCGTGGTAGATGTAGTTGTAGGTGAGTATGGTGTCACGGCAGTAACTCTCCAGACCTTTCGTGCAGTCGTCACACTTGTCGCAGCCACCAACCATGCATCCGATCGCCGCCTTGTCCCCAACCGTCATTTTTTTCACTTCAGAGCTGACCTCCGTGACAATACCGACAATCTCGTGCCTGTCAGAAGAACAATGATGTATCGAATGAAACTTAACACTGTTTGAATCAAGTTAATTATAGCTGGCTAGGCACTATTAATATATATTGCGTTCAGGGCCGGTCCAGGGGTAAGTCAGACAAGGCTTCGGACTTGGACAACCCTCCTTTGCTTAGGTCAACCCCCAGGCTCAGTATGATCTCACTAGAGGTCGGGGTCGTGGATGACCCTCCAAGATTGGCCTACAATAAGGGTCAAGAGCCAACCAAAATAGTTCCGGATAGGACAACACAACCCCTTGTGCCGGCCTTGATTGCGTTGTAGGTAACATTGTAAACCATATAGATGTTGCTAGCTATGATCAGAGATGAAGAGTAGTATGTACCCAGGAACCATGGGATACTCCGAGAATCCCCACTCATTCCTGACGAAGTGAATATCCGAATGGCAGACTCCGCAGTACATTATCTTTATGCTGACGTCCTTGGGGCCTGTATTCCTGAACGAACGACAGCAAAATGCATCAAGGGTGCATCTACGATTAGAATCATATGATATCGATAAGCCATAGCTTTGATACTACTTTATACTTGAGTTACATACCTTCTGGAGAAGTTGAATGGTGAGAGAATCCCAGCAGAGTCGCGGGCAGCCCAACCGAAGGCCTTTTGAGGGTGTTCTTCCTGTGGAGATTTCGCCATCGGTAACTTATTTCTCTGTGAACTCCTCTCTTCTCTTCTCTTCTGTAGAGAGCTTTGTGAATTGTAGTAGCTTCCAAAGGTTACAGACTATATATATACATAAAAGAGTCGAAACACAAACATATATTCAAAGTTTCAACAAATAAAATTATATACAGAGGAAAGTTCGTCAGGTCATCATATAGGCCCAGGAAGGTAGGAAGTCGTTGATGAGAAAAAAGAATTCTGATAATAAAAATATTTTCAGCTGCAGTGGAGCGGGTAGTTGAAGTATAATTTAAAGTATCCTTATATTATACTATAACACATTAATAAACAATAGGAAGTTTATGTAATCAGTGATGTCAGTACTAAATAACAGGAAGTTTATGCCTAACGAGCACAGGCAACCAAATATTACTACCAATGTAGCATACAAATTGGTAGGTCCCTTTCCCATGAGACCTGGTAGTGAAGCATTCCTCAAAGGATTTGTCATGAAATTGAAAATAAAAGCTGGTGGAATGGAAATTGATATTAAGGAACTCGGGGAAGAAGAAGAGTAGCTAATACAAAGAAATTCAGTACATATTTTCCATAACCTCCTCCAAATTTTCCATAACCTCCTCCTCCTCTCTCTCTCTCTCTCTCTCCTCTCCCCCCCCCCCCCCCCCCCCCCCCGTGCTGCTATCTAACTGTAATTTGCTGACTAGGCAATTTGTTGACTGTGCAGGAAACACTACCAAAATTTATCGTTTTAGCGACGGCCACATCCGTCGCTAAGACGACGGTAATTACAATTAGCGACCGATTACCGACGGATATTGACCAAAAAAATTCGTCGGCAATCAGCTCGTCGCTAATAACCTTCCGTCGCTACGTTGTCGTCACATGACGGAATAGCAACGGATATTCGACGTCACAATACGAAGCATTAGCGACGCATTTTCGACGGACGGTCGTCCACTTCAGCTTTTAAGTACTGAACTGTGTAGGCTATAGCGACGTAAATTTTCGTCGGTAACCCGTCGTAACAGCGTATCAGATCGTATCATTCCGTCGCTAATCCGTCGTAATTCGTCGGTAATTAACGACGGATTTGCGACTATGTTCTGACGGACTATCCGTCGAGCAGGTTCTGGAAATGCTTGGCATTTCCAGCACCATGGCGACGGAAAAGTAGTCGCTAATACGTCGCTACCGCGACGCCACAGCGACGGATTGCTGACTGATTATCCGTCGCCATGGTTCTGAAAATATCATGCATTTCCAGAACCATATCGACGAATTTTTCGTCGCTACGTCGTCACTATATAGAGCGACTGATTAGCGGCTGAATACCAGTCGCCCTGGCGACGGCCGTTCCGTCGCTATGCCGTCGAAGCTTATACCACCAGAACGTTGCCGACGGATAATCCGTCGATAACCCGTCGCTGCCTGGAAACAGTTTAAAAACTCCAGGTAGCGACGGGTTATCCGTCGAAAACCCGTCGGTAACTGGGAATAGCCGTCGCTAAACAGTCACTAGTCCGTCGCTAACTGGGTTTTTTGGGAAAAAAATTGCAACACTTTCCCTGTTCACAAATATATGCATAAACCAAACCAATATATAATGCACACCAATTATCCAACAATCACATAGACCAAATATATTATGTACACCAATTATCCAAGAATCACATAGACCAAATATGCACATACGAATTTAATGCACACCAATTATCCAAGAATCATATAGACCAAACCAAATTAATATAAAATAGACATCAATTATCCGGAAGAGTAACCTAATATCCATCGTTATAATCCGATTATTGCACAAATATTCCAAATTTTTCACAAATATTCCAAAACACATAGGAAAGAGTTGGCCAGATCATGACTGATCAATAAGGTACATCTGTGCTATTAGGGAATCTGTCCTCATAAAATTAAAAAAAATAAGTAAAATGTCTCCAATACTAAGGCATGATCAGGACTGATCAATAAGGTACATCTTCTCGTCAACAAAAGCCATGTCCAAAGCTGATCTATACTCATGTCTTGCTCATATATACCTGGAGAGATCACCAGGTCCTCAGAGGGACGCAACAAGATACAAGAAACAACATGTCATATAAACTATAAAATAAAATAAAGCTGCATGCAAAGGGTATCTAACCATTCTACTGTGACTATGCAGTTAAGAACAAACCTTCGACGCATGGGCACTCTGGCTATAAATGGGATCTGGCATAATTTTCGTTTGAAAATCAGGGACATCAGTGCATAACGTTTCGCAGAATGACAGTGGCAAACCTGAGAGGGTCATCTCACCAGTGTCTCCAACTGAGCTTTCTGGTTACAAAAAAAAGTGCAACGTGGCCCATACGCTAAGGAACTTTCCTCTCCATCCCCATGCATATCTGTGTCATCTCCACAACACATATGTACCTCTAATAACTTCTAAGTCCACCAATCATGCATGCTTCTATTAGTAGTTATTCCTATCCATCCCATGTTCCATACGTATCGGAGGCCAACCGAATACGTAAGTCTGTGTCCTACATGAGACTCACAATTCGTGATACACAAGTGTCATGGCCTTAGAGATATGCCAATATCTCACATCAATAGGGTGGTCAACTATTCTAAGTCAATACAAAATAAATAAATAAATAAATAAAAAGTAAAAACGACTAACAGGATATAAATACTGAAATAACATAAATAAATAAACATAAAGATTAGTAATAATGGCAAGGTATCTTGCCTGAGTGGTGTGAAAAATCGACAACGTCCAGTGACTCGGATCGTTAGAAAACAATGATGTGAATGTCAACTCTCGTAAATGTCTCTGGATGTTGAAATAAACTTCACGAACGTTTCCGTCATAAAAGAAATGTCTGTGATTGCCTACCCATAAGTCCAATTCTGTACATAGGGAAAAAATCATAATTTTTGCCGTTGGATCCACTTTGCACCGAAAAGCGTACCAAAACTAAGGTCTCTAAAAGTCATCAATTTATACATCTACATGTCTGGTTTGACAATATGAACTCAACCGTATATCCAAAATTGAATTTCGGTGAGCCATGTACAAATTCGCCTCGCTAGATCGGGTCGTAGGCCCGTCAAAATAGCGTTTTGGTCAACCTTCACAGAATCACACAAAACTTGGCTCACGGGACCAGAAAAATATTATGAATCCAATCGCGCAAGTTTCATCTCAGTTCGATGAACGGTTTGAAATTGGGCACAAAGTTTGCAAAATACCGATACGGAGGACTTCCGATGGATACGGTTCGATTTCGTCGTGCACACACAACAAAATCGAGTTCCGTCGAATCTCACACGTCGACAACATCCATACGCGTCTTTCGATGCTCATAGGTTGCGACAAACATGTCATCCGATTTGTCGGGACGCAAGCCGTATCGAAAAGTTTTTCCAAAATTTTAGTTTTTGAAACATAATTTTTTTTGGTTTTGGAAATGACTTTAAACATAATATATTCAACTATATTAAATATAAAAACGGGGAAATGATGTTCTATAGTCAACAAACGTCTTCAAACAGAATTTAAAAATCGTACATGATTTGGAAGAAAATAGTATTGAAAGTAGGGTAGTTGGACTGTTTTCTGACAGTTTCGAAATCTGTTTTTTCGTCAACTTTGGATCGATTTTGTGATCAATCCAGGATATCTAAATTCATTCTCTTTGAAGGAAGTCCTAGAGGGTCATGTAGGCACTCCGTAACTTTTTACGGTTCATGAAACGGACAACTACACAAGGAGAAAGAGAGCAGAGAACAAGGGTACCTGAAGTTCTGTCCAAGAACAGAGCTCTGAATTCTCGACGGAAATTCGACGACCACGGTGGTTCTCCGACGATGTCAAGGACGGCGCTAGGTCGCTGTCGTCGGGGCTACTCTGGGTTTGTGGTGTGAAGTGGTTGGAGGAAAATTTTCGTATAAAAAGAACCCAGGGTCGCGTTGTTTGGTGAAGGGTCGTGCTCTCGTTTCAAAGAGTTTGGTTCTGTTATGAAAGTGCATCTCGCGAGAAATTATTTTTTTACTATGTTTTTTTACTATATATATATATATATATATATATATATATATATATATATATATATATGTGTGTGTGTGTGTGTGTGTGTGTGTGTGTGTGTGTGTGTGTGTGTGTTATACAAAATAAATCTAAATAAATAAGGAAAAATCTCCAAAAACTCCAAAAATATTTTTTATATAATTTCTAATATAAATATGTACAATTTACATTGTATTTGTACATGGTGTAACAAAAATTGCTACGATGGCTAATTAAAGTTTATTAATAATAAAGTTAGAAACTATTTATTATTTAATAAAATACAGTATTTATATACAATAACATAATTTGAAAAAAAAAATTGGGGGTTTACATCATACTCAATTTATAAAAATTTCGTCCTCGAAATTTAAAAGTCAATACGTTAACTAAGGAATGCATTTAATGCTATACGGTAGCAAAAACAAATTACTCGAAATCAAACCTTGATTCTCGAATAGTTAGGAAAAACGGTTATGTATGTCATCATCGCGCTCTGAAGTGAATTCTCCTAGAGAGTGGTTGTCACGCCCCGATCCCGCAGAGTCCTTTTTCTTCCTCGCTTCAGCTCTTTTGGGATCGTTCGTCCTCGAAACTTAGGCGTGATGCCGTGCAAGCCTAAGTTGCGCTTGCACAAGGCCGAGACCTGAAGCAAGACAAGATAGACAAGGTTGGCAATACGCAGCGGAACATATCGCAGATAATTGAAGCAGTAGCGGACATATTTCAGAATACATGCATTGAACACAATGGTAACAAGAAACAAATATCTTTATTGATTTCATTTGAACAGATTACAAGCTCTCATTTCTCTCTGATACAATGTTATATTCTCTCAGAACTTTACAGATTACAATGATCCCGTTTTCATACAATACATCATTTTATATACAAAACCAAACTCTTGCAACAGATGTCATCTCTTGGCATCTCTTCTGATTTTTGGCTCCTGAGGATGAGGCTTGGGCTATCGCTTCGGACTATCCTTCTCGATACATAGTGCACCTGAATGCAGACTGATGGTGGGCCAGTATATCAGCATACTGGTGAATTGTGAACAAAGGAGCTACATTCTTCTGAAACGATCACTGTTTTATTTAGTACAAAAATATTTCTTGTGATGTGATCTTGCTACTCTTTACCTATGTTCATTTTATGCATACAGAGTCAGTTTACATCTCTTTTGAAAACATCTTTGAAAAGCCAACATATCATTTCCATCTTAGCCGCTGTGCCTCCCACGGGTTCAGCTCGTCGCTAACCGCTGTGACTCGCATGGGTTCAGCTCGTCGCTAGCCGCTGTGACTCTTGGGTTCAGCTCGTCGCTAACCGCTGTGACTCGCATGGGTTCAGCTCGTCGCTAGCCGCTGTGACTCTCTAGGGTTCAGCTCGTCACTAAGTGGATACCCCAATGCACATGCAATATCAAATGAAACCATCATGCATTAATCGAGCAAGTCATAAACAATTCCATCTTCTTTTCAGGCAGGAAACAGTTCTCTTTCTTAGCAGACAATGTGCGGATTTTCTTATAATCATACTCAAAGTCTAGCATTTTGTTTTTAGCAAAACATTCATTCAAAAGCTCAGATTCTTAAGGCGCAAGCGAATCAGCAAATGAGACTTCGTCCACTCACCCAGATCAATCGTCTTCTGTTGCAGAGCCAGCAATCTGATCTTTCTGTTTATCTAGTATCTTTGCGGAGCGGGGCACTACATAATTACCCACCGAAAAGAAGTTTCGTCCTCGAAACTTAAGGAGAAACTTACGATATCCTTAACAGCGATAGTCATCATCCTTTGCCATCATCAATCCATGAAATCACAATTCAGATCATATCAAAACTCTTGTTCAATCAAGCATTTCAATCTCAATCAATCAAATCGATAAAATATTTGCCGTCATCATAAAAATATTTACGGACTTATTGTATGGAACGTTCATCTCATTATTGATATCGAGTAGACAACAGAATTTCGATCAGAAGACATGTACAAATTTAATTGAATCAAAATTGGCCAGAGGATCGTGTTGCTCTGATACTATTCTGTCACGCCCCGATCCTGCAGAGTCCTTTTTTTTCCTCGCTTCGGCTCTTTTGGGATCGTTTGTCCTCGAAACTTAGGCGTGATGCCGTGCAAGCCTAAATTGCGCTTGCATAAGGCCGAGACCTGAAGCAAGAAAAGATAGACAAGGTTGGCAATACGCAGCGGAACATATCGCAGATAATTGAAGCAGCAGCGGACATATTTCAGAATACATGCATTGAACACAGTGGTAACAAGAAACAAATATCTTTATTGATTTCATTTGAACAGATTACAAGCTCTCATTTCTCTCTGATACAATTTTACATTCTCTCAGAACTTTACAGATTACAATGATCCCCTTCCCATATATTACATCCTTTTATATACAAAATCAAACTCTTGCAACAGATTCACCTCTTGGCATCTCTTCTGCTTTCTGGCTCCTGAGGATGAGGCTCGGGCTATCGCTTTGGACTATCCTTCTCGATGCATAGTGTACCTGCATGCAGACTGATGGTAGGTCAGTATATCAGCATACTGGTGAATTGTGAACAAAGGAGCTACATTCTTCTGAAACGATCACTGTTTTATTTAGTACGAAAACGTTTCTTGTGATGTGATCTTGCTACTCTTTACCTATGTTCATTTCATGCATACAGAGTCAGTTTACATCTCTTTTGAAAACATCTTTGAAAAGCCAACATATCATTTCCATCTTAGCCGCTGTGCCTTCCACGGTTTCAGCTCGTCGCTAACCGCTGTGACTCGTATGGGTTCAGCTCGTCGCTAGCCGCTGTGACTCTTGGGTTCAGCTCGTCGCTAACCGCTGTGACTCGCATGGGTTCAGCTCGTCGCTAGCCGCTGTGACTCTCTACGGTTCAGTTCGTCACTAAGTGGATACCCCAATGCACATGCAATATCAAATGAAACCATCATGCATCAATCGAGCAAGTCATAAACAATTTCATCTTCTTTTCAGGCAAAAAACAGTTATCTTTTTTAGCAGATAATGTGCGAATTCTCTTATAAGCATACTCAAAGTCTAGCATCTTGTTATTAGCAAAATATTCATTCAAAAGCTCAGATTCTTAAGGCGCAAGCGAATCAGCAAATGAGACTTCGTCCACTCACCCAGATCAATCGTCTTCTGTTGTAGAGCCAGTCTTCTGTTGTAGAGCCAGTAATCCGACCTTTCTGTTTATCTAGTGCCTTCGCGGAGCGGGGCACTACAGTGGTGCTTCCATGACACACGAACCAGAGGTATAGACTGGTTCCGCAATACCTTCACTCTGCGATCGATGATCTCTACTAGCTGCTCCTGGTATGACAAGCTAGGGCCAACTATAATCTTGGAGTGATCGAGGACATGACTGCTATCTGCAATATACATTCTCAGCTGCGACACATGAAAGATGTCATGTACCCCTTCTAATGATTGTGGTAGTGCCAATATGTAAGCAACTTCACCAACTCGCTCCAAGATGTCGAATGGCCCAATATATCTTGGGCTTAACTTGCCGTGACCTCCGAAACGAATTGTGTCTCTAGTTGGTAATATATTCAAGAAAACATGATCGCCTTCCTTAAATTCCAAAGTACGACGATGAAGATCTGTCCACTGCTTCTATCTTGTGCTGCTCGCAGGTGGTCTTGAATCATCTTCACCTTTTCTACAATGCTAACTACCAGTTCTGGCCCCAAAATCTGTCGCTCTCCTACGTCGCTCCAACAAATAAGAGACCAACACTTTCTACCACACAAAGCTTCAAACGGAGCCATTTGAATGCTCCCTTGAAAGCTATTATTGTAAGAAAACTCTACAAGATGAAGATGGTCTTTCCATGATCCATCGAAGTCTAACATACATGCCCTCAACATATCTTCTAGCGTCTGAATAGTATGCTCTGACTGTCCATCAGTCTGAGGATGATAAGCCGTACTAAACTTCAGATGAGTACCCAAGCTTTCCTGCATGCTTCTCCAGAAATGAGACGTGAATCTCGAATCTCGGTCTGATATAATACTAACTGGAACACCATGTAGCTTCACAATATGCTTCATATACATGTCAGCTAATGCTTCAATGGATTGGCCCACTCTGAAGAGCAAGAAATAGGCTGACTTGGTGAGTCTATCCACTATCACCCATACTGCATCTCGTCCATTGAGACTCTTTGGGAATTGTCGATCGTGGATTGATTATAAACTTTGTGATTGATCAGGACGAGACTATAAAGTCATCGACGATTGTTTCGATGCGTATAGCATCTCGGGTGTCGATCGTGGGTAGAAAGACTTGAACTCAATACGAGTAGATTGTAGGTCCTAAAAAATCAAGTTGCACCCATTAACAAAGCCATGAAAATCAAAAAGTGCATCCTTCAAATGAACTGCACGAGAGACAGATTATGTACCATCTCGATTGCGCAGGCTGAACTGCGCACTCATCCAAGTGCACAAGCTGACGTGGCCTTGTCATCATTATCTGACAGAGAATCAGATCTTCTGACAACTGACAGCACGGAGAACGAGGAAATTGTTCGTTTATCGTACAGCACAGCGCTCGAGGACAGCTGTACATGCAGCGCAATCTGCCAGACTCTCTGCAGCGTGGTCTACCCCAGCGTAATCTGAAGCCAGCGCAATTCATGTGGCGCACTCCATCAAGACAACTGACAATGTACATGTGGCCTTCATGCCATCAATTACTCACCATGTGGCAACCGTCTGTACACGATCATGCGCATTTCAATCGAATGATGCCATGTGTCCCATAAGTTGGCCCACGATCAAGTAACTGCCAGCACAGTCTGATGTCTGCGCAATCCAGTGCATGCGCAATCCATCCTGCGCAATTCAGAATAACTAAAAGTTAGTTATTTCCAGAACTCTATAAATAGAGTTTCAAGTCTTCATTACCGGGGATCACAGATAGAGATCAGAAAATCAGAGAGTTCAGGAGTTCTTGCCCAAGCGCTGCTGCATTCTTCAGAGGCTTTTGCCTTCAACTTCAGAGGCTATCGTCTTCAAAGTTTACATCGTCCAAGGGATAAAGCGATCATCATTCAGATCGGATTCCTACAGTTGTACTTTCCCAGAATTCTATTGTAATCTCTTTACAAAGTTTTTTGAAATAAAGATCAACTTTTGTTTTTGCAAACAAAATGGAGACTCTGCGGGGGACGACTTTCTCCTCCGACGAGGAAGTGACAACTCAATGTGACGTTGCGTCTATCGGGAAGACGCAGAAGACGCTGGTTGTGAAGGTCAACCAGACGGCCTACGAAGCCATGATAAACTCCAGGACCACTCCTTGCACTGCAATAACTTCTGCCACGAATAAAGTGCGCCCAGTGTGGGTCCCCAAGACTACTGTGCAGTCTGCTAATTCTGCCACCAAGACTGCTGTGCAGTCTACGGTCTCTGCTACCAAGATTGTTGCACAGTCTGTTGTCTCTGTTGTTGCACAGTCTACCTCAACTGCTCATGCGCAGTCTGCTGTTGCCAGTGCACAAACTACTTCCTATGCTGCCCTGTCAAAGTACAAGACTCCTCTTCCCCTGGCGCAGTTGGCTGCAACACTTCCTGCGCAGTCCACTACTCCAGCAACCAGAGTGCATCCCAAACACTCTGTGGCCAGAACTCCTGATGCACAAACCACAGTATCTGTGGCCAGAACCAAAAAGTCATTTGCCAAAAATCCTAATGCGCAATCAGCCAGTACGCAAGCTGCGCCATCGCAGTCCAAGAGAGACAGCCCTTTGGCTAATCTCTCTTCCTCTCACAGCAAGGAGAAAGGCTCAACTCCTCTTTCCAAACACCCTGTTGCTCCAGCACAATCCACTGGGGGTAGTCTGTTGACTGTCCCTCCTTCATCACAGAACAAAGGAAAAGGCCCGTTGGTCTTTTCTCAAACTTTCTCGTCCCACGACTTGGAAGACAACAGAGGGAAACGCTCTTTAGCAAATCCTTCTTCACAAAACAAAGGAAAAGGCCCTTTGGTCTTTTCTCAGTCTTCTCGAGTTTTTACTTCGGAAGGTCAATCTAAACGTGCCTCGGCACCAGTCAGTACAAGAACTACTTCAAACAAGAGTTCTTCTCTCCATGCCAAAAGGACTTGTACTGATCAAAGAGGTATTCTGTCTACTCCAGTAGCAGAATTCCAGGATCTCCCAACTCTTCAGATATCCCGTTCGAAGCAAAGAAAATTACTGGTGTCCCAGACAGAAGCCCCTGGGGGTAAATTTGTTGATCTTCGGGACTATCTCAATAGACCTCGGTCTATGTCAAGTTCGGCGAAACACAAGCATCCAATGCCGAAGACAAACCCGCATCAAAAGCAAACTCCCAGGATTAAAAATCCTGACACATATGCTAATGAAGTGAGTACTTCCATGTACACTCAAGGGACAAAACATCTGAAGAACAGGAAGCTTGTTCCAAATGTTGTCAAAGAACATATCCCTCAAACTTCTTCCCGTCCCGTCGTTGTTCCTGACCTTCGAGAACATCTCAAACAAAAGCGGGAAAACATCTCAACACCTCCAGTTCAACCACTTGAGCACCATTGTAATCACAAGGTTGTCATCAAGTGTTGTTGCAAGACAATAAAGCGATCTATCTTCGATCGTCTGACTTTTGCAAACTCTGAACCTATGTCGGAAGACGAGGACGAAATGTTGTATGCTTCCGTCAACATGACTTCTCGAGACACTGGGGGTAGAAAATGCTCCAAGCACGGCAAACCTCGCCGGCCCAGCCAGCGGTATTTAGATTTACTTCAAGAATCTTCTGAAGGAGTATTTCGATATACCCGATCCCGAAGCCGAGATATAATCAGTCAAAGGAATCTTCTCCAAGATCCTTCTGGCCATATCCCTCTTTCTCACTCAGGAGATGATTCCTTCTCTGATTATGATACATACAGTAAAAGTTCTGAACAGACAGTGTCCTCCACTGTACCCAGAGAAGTGACGGCTTATGTTGTCACCGAAGACCCAGATGCTTCTAGTTTGGCTAATCAAGAACAACGAATAGCTACACTAGAAGACAAATTGAAGACCATGGCTGAAATGGATGCCAGTATGCATTCAATCATTGTGGCTCAACATACAGTACCAACGATCGTACCTGTTGCAAATCCCGAAATCATAGCATCATCAGTGCCTGCCAATGCAGGACTGGGGGTAGTATCTCCTCAAATACCCTCTGTACAAGTTCAACCTACACCTAGTCAGTCAGGGGCTGGGGGTAGTGCTTACCACACTGTTCCACCCCCTAACACTATGGTTCAGCCTACTCCTTCTTCATCATCAGAAGACGCTAATAAAGCTGTTAAACTCTTGCGCACTTAGTTCGAGGCCTTCAAAGAGAAAGACAACTTACAGAGATTAGGGATCAAGCAACCCTATCCTGTTGAATGGAAGGAAGTCCCATTTCCTCCTAAGTACAAGATTCCAACAATCTCTCTATTTGATGGCAGCACTTCTCCTAGTCAGTTCATCAATCACTTTGAGGTAATGACTGTTCAACTTCAGCCAAATGACGCTCTTCTTACCAGAGTCTTCGTCGGCTGTTTAGATGGTGTAGCATACGATTGGTACAGAAGCCTGCCCGGTGGCTGTATCACCTCCTTCTCGGGTCTCAAACAAATCTTCTTGGAACGATTCTATGAGGGAATCAACGACATGACCATGTCAGCCCTTAATAAAATCAAACAAAGACATAATGAAACCGCTGAGAGTTTCATTGAAAGGTTCCGTCGAAAAGCTTTGAAGATGCCTCCTGGGACTCCGACCGCCGTCACCATAGACACTTGCAGAGCAAATCTTTTGCCTATTATCAGCATGTGGACGGGATCAACTCAATTCCAAGACTGGCCATCCTTCATTATCAACGCTAAAGCAGCTGAAGTTAGCGCTGACAAGTTCAAGCAGCTAGGGGTATATATGTCTAACCCCGGCCAGGATGAACATCAGACATCGAGTAGCGGTAATCGCCAGAACAACCGCAAGAACAATGAGACTTTAAACATCAACTTGAAAAGTAAAGAGTCTCTGGCTGTCAATGTGGCTCCACCCACATCTACTTCTACTCCTTCTACTCCTCCATCTAGGAAACCTCGTCCTAAAATGGAGTACTCTTTTGACGAGAACGACACCGTGAGCATCTTTGATTGCTTGATCAAAAGCAATAAGCTCCAACTCCCAGACCCAAAGAAGCCTGATGAGGTCGATAAAACCGATCATCCTAAATATTGTGTCTATTACAGGTTCATTGGGCATCCCACTCGAGCATGCTACGTGCTCAAAGGCAAGATACAAGAGCTAGTGAACGCTGGTGTCGTCACTCTGCAGCAAGATGAGAAGACAGTTACCGCGAACATGGTCTCAGTACAGTTCGGTAACTTTCCTCCATAGATGGTACAGCATGGCGTCATCCCTATCCCTAAGGCCACTCTCGAGATTGAGAATCTCCCTCCTCCACGAAGTGAAGGTCTCGTCCCCTTATCTCTTGATAATGGCAAAATTATGTAGATTCACCCTGATCTTGCTTCAGAGTTCGAATTTCCCTCTTCCTCCAAGAAGAAAGACCGCTCCAAGGGCAAAACAAAGATCTGCAACATAGTGTCTTTTGACCCCATAGTTGAAGAAGAAATTCTACTGGGCACCAGGTCGGGGAAAGCCTATCTACGAGAAGCTCCTGAAACTCAAGAAAATCCTGCTTCATCCTGAGCCTGCTCTTGTACAACCTGTCTCCACTGAGGATATTCCTTCTGCATCCTCACCGGTTGTAGTACCCATTCCCCCCAAACCAATGACAGCCGACAAAGGCAAACAACAAGTCCACTTCGACAAACCTTTGAAGAAGTCATCTCTCTCAGGACTTGAGAAGCCTTACAAATTTGATATCTTGGCTCAATTAGCCAATACACCGGCTAGGCTGTCAATTTTTGAGCTCTTGTGCCTCTCCAAAGAGACTCGAAAAACTTTGAGTGAAGCTCTGATGCAGGCAGAAACCTGTCTAGCCCTTCTGAAGAAGCCAAAAATAGAGCCAGTCTCTTGTCTTCATTGTCACAGTGTGTTGGAATTAATTCGAAATATTACCTTCACACAGGATGATATGCTGTTGGAAGACAATAGACATGACCGTCCTCTTTACTATACAGGATATGTTGACTCGATGAAAGTCGATCGTATTCTGATAGATCCAGGGTCAGCACTCAGTATCATGTCGAAAATAATGCTGGATGCACTGAAAATCCCGTTCCATAGTCTTTCTGGCACGATCACCACCATCTTGGGGTTCAATCAAGGAAGAAGTGAGCCTTTGGGCAAGATTTGCTTAAAACTCCAAATAGGCAATCTTCGTACAAAGGTGACCTTTTACATCATAGACAATCATGGTTGCTCTTACAATGCTCTGTTGGGAAGGCCATTCCTGCATGAACACAATATTGTTCCTTCTACTCTCCATCAATGTTTCAAATATGTTGATGACAATGGAGAAGTTCAAAAGGAGGTGGCAGATCTCTATCCGTTCAAAGGTGTCGAAGCATACTGTAATGACGCTCGTATGTATAAAGAGGAGTTCATGAAGGTGCTATTGGCTCTAGACACTGAAGAAGAACAGGAAGCAGTGCCCAAAGACACCCTTATCATACCTGTTAAGGGGCGTGTTTCTCGTCCTCAATCCTACAAACCACTGGCTATTCATCTGCCAGTCCAGAAGCAACCAACCGATGGTGGTCAAGATCAAAGGGAGCTCACCTCTCCTGAGCCACTTGTTATCGACTTACGTCGTAACAAAGATAAAAAGCAGCTCACTTCTTCTGAGCCACTTGTTATTGATTTATCTCATAACAAGGACAAAAGGGAGCTCACCTCCTCAGAGCCACTTGTTATTGACCTTCGTTGTAACAAGTCCAATCCTCCTCCACGTTCTTCTTCTCCCCCTGTTGTAATCAATCTGACCAAGCCTGCTAAGGCTAAAGGTCCTGTTGTAAATACAGATGTACAAATCAATGAAAAAGTATCTACTTTCCAGTATACTGATGTCATTTATCATGCTAAATGCTATTTGGATATGTTAGATAGCTTCCAATCATTTACAATAGGAGTTGTACAATCACTTCAAACAGAGGTCTCACTTGAACATCCGAATGACTCATATCGTGTTGTTCCCGCTCGAAAGAAAGGCGAGAGTCCAATACTTTTTAGTAGAGGACCAGAACAGAAATTCAGCTATACGGATGATAGCAAAAGTAACGATACAGGACATCTCCAACTTCGTCGTTACAGTCAACAATCAAAAGATATCATCCGAAAGATGGGTTATGACTTCAAGAATGGCCTCAACTACGGTAAGGGTAGACGAACTCCTATCCGTACGGCTGTTTCGAAAGGAAAGTCAGAGATGTACTACAGCAGGACCAAAAGAGGTCTTGGATATACTTCACCTCCTATCTTATCCCCAGCAGTCTCCGAATCTGATAGTGAGGAGCGCTCCAATTCTTCTGATTCTAGATCATGGGATTCTGATACCAGCATTGGTCAAGTTCATCAGCTGATCGTATCTTCCAACATGGTCTCCGCTGAACTTCCTGAAAGCTATGACGAGGATATCGAAGAAAGTCCTGAAACAGATCCTTGGGCTCAACGAATGGATACCCAATGGGAACTCCGATTCGAACAACGAGAGCCTCCTACCGAAGATCAATTAGTTCAAATTGATGTAGGAGAGAGCGGATCACCTCACCCAATATTCATCAGTAAGAATCTTCCAAAGGCAGATAAACAAGAATTAATTCTTCTTATTCAAGAATACATTGATGTCTTTGCCTGGAGCTATGAAGACATGCCAGGTCTAAATCCTAAAGTCGCTACTCACAAACTGAATATCTTGCCTAATACAAAGCCAGTCAAACAGCAGCAATGGCGCTTCAAGCCAGAAATGATGGACACAATTGATGATGAAGTCAATAAGCTCATCGCTTGTGGCTTTATTCGAGAAGAACAACATCCTGTTTGGGTAGCCAATATCGTTCCAGTCCTAAAGAAAACTGGCAAAGTTAGAGTTTGCATCGACTTTCGGGATCTTAACGAAGCCTGTCCAAAAGATGAATTTCCTCTCCCTATCACGGACGTCATGATTGACAACACTTGTGGGTTTGAGCGAATATCCTTCATGGATGGATTTTTTGGATACAATCAGATTCGGATGAACCCCGAAAATGAAAAACACACATCTTTCCGCACTCCTCGCGGAGTCTACTGCTATACCGTGATGCCATTTGGTCTCAAGAACGCTGGTACAACTTATCAACGAGCTATGAGTACCATCTTTCGAGATCATCTGTACAAAACTGTCGAATGCTATGTTGACGATATCGCTGTCAAGAGTCGTCTAAAGGAAGATCATATCCAAGACTTGAGAACAATCTTCAATCTCATGCGCCAACATTAACTCAAAATGAATCCCACCAAGTCATTCTTGGATGTCTCTAGTGGCAAATTTCTTGGCTTCATTATTACCTCTAAGGGTATACACGTGGATCCCGAAAAGATCAAAGTCATTCAAGAGATGCGTCCTCCACGCAATCTAAAAGAGCTACGAGGATTCCAAGGTCGACTTGCGTACATCAGGAGGTTTATTTCGAATCTGTATGGACGTTGCAGACCATTCACTCAGCTAATGAAGAAGGGTGTATCTTTCATTTGGACTGAAGAGTGTCAACGAGCATTCGAAGACATAAAGCAATATCTTATGAACCCACCAGTCTTGGTGCCACCAATCTCAGGCATACCATTCTTAATGTATGTCCGTGCTATGGACCATTTATTGGGTGCTTTACTTGCCCAAAAGAACAAAGAAGGCCATGAACAGGCCATCTATTATCTCAGTCGTACTATGATTGGTGCTGAACACCGTTATAGTTCGGTCGAAAAAGAATGCTTAGCTCTTATGTTTGCTGTTCAAAAGACTCGGCATTACATTATCGGACAAACTATTCATGTCATATCCCGAGTCAATCCTCTTCGGATGCTGATGAAGAAGCCTAGCACACTCAACTCTCGACTAGCTACATGGGCCATTTTGCTAGCCCAATATGACATGGTATATGTTCCTCAAAAGTTTGTCAAAGGTCAAGCGCTGGCGGACTTCTTAGCGGCTCATCCTGTTCCGGAGACATCCAAACTCTATGATGAAATTTCAGATGAGACATTAGAATCAAATATGATCTCCGAAGAATTTCCTACTTGGCATTTATTCTTTGACGGTGCATCCAGAATCGGACCAAATGGTGCCATTGTAGCAGGAGTCGGGGTTGTTCTCGTTTCTTCAGACGGGTCAACTATTCAAAGAGCCTACTCCCTAGATGAACCATGTTCCAACAATGTAGCTGAGTATAATGCTCTACTCATCGGCCTTCAGTTAGCCAAACAACTGGACGTCGAATATCTTGAAGTCTACGACGACTCCAAGCTGGTTGTTAATCAGGTTAGAGGAACCTATGAAGTTCGCCATCAAGATTTAGTTCCTTATCATGAAGCGGCAATTAGCATGGCTACATCATTCAAAGCTTTCTTTATCGACTATGTTCGCCGAGCTTGTAATACCGAGGCAGACGCCTTGGCCAATCTTACAGCAGTCCTAGCCTTCCCTATCAAAAGACAGTAGGTGGTAGTTATCTCTAACCGGGAATTGTTCTGTATCGAAAACAATCATAATATTGAGTTCAATAACTTCACTGAAGTCAATGTTATCAATGAAGATTGGAGAACTCCTTTTATTGACTTCGTAGTTCATGACATACTCCCCAAAGACCCTAAGGAGGCTACAAGTATTCGCCGACGGTCTCTCCGGTTCTACTACAATCAGACTACCAAAACTCTTTATCGACGGACTTATGACGGCCTACTCTTGCGTTGTCTTGCCGGTGATGAAGCGAAACAAGTATTATGCGAAGCTCATAATGGTGTCTGCGGAGCACATCAACCCGGTCCTAAGCTACAGGACCGTATCCGACGTATGGGTTACTACTGGCCCTCTATGGTATCAGATGCCATCGAATATGCAAAGAAATGTCGCGTCTGTCAAATCCATGCAGATTTTATCCACCAACCTTCAGAGTTTCTGCATCCGACGGCTGCTTCCTGGCCTTTCGAAGCTTGGGACATGGACATTATAGGTCCCATCAATCCTCCTTCTTCTAGAGGACATCGGTTTATACTAGCGATAACAGACTACTTCTCCAAGTGGGCTGAAGCTATACCTCTGGCTGAAGTCAAAACCAGCAGTGTCATCAACTTCGTCAAACACCATGTCATCTACAGATTTGGTGTACCTCGAAGGATCATTCATGACAATGGGCCACAGTTTATCAGTCAAAAGTTTATAAGGTTCTGTGATGATCATCGAATTGACAATGTCGCTTCGACAGCCTACAATCCTGCTGCTAATGGCTTGGCCGAAGCCTTCAACAAAACTATCATCAAGCTCCTTAAGAAGTTTGTATCTACTAACAAACGAAACTGGAGCAAAAAGTTTAGAGAATGTCTTTGGGCCTATCGTACTACGGACCGCAACCCTACAGGCTGTATACCCTTCTCTTTGGTATATGGCTGTGAAGCAGTTCTTCCTCTGGAACTTCAAATTTCGTCCTTAAGGATCGCCATCGCCAACGAGCTCACTACAGAGAACAATGATCTCCTTCGACTTCAAGAACTGGAGGCGCTCGACGAGAAGCGGCTATTGGCTCAACAGCATATTGAGTTATACCAAGCCCGTATCTCGAAGACTTTCAACCGCAAAGTTAGAATCAGAGCCTTTCAGAAAGGAGAACTCGTTCTAACGGTCAGACGTCCTATGACTATGACTCACATGAGCAAAGGCAAATTCGACACAAAGTGGGAAGGGCCTTACATTGTGAGCAAAGTCTTCTCAAATTGAGCCTATCAACTATCAGAGCTGGACGGTCGAGTTGCTATGATGCCTATCAATGGCAAATTTCTTAAAAAGTATTATGTATAAATGTAAAAGAGAGTGCTTGTAAATCATCAGACAAGTTCATAAATAAAATTCAATTTTATTTCATCATGAATGATAGTACATGATATCAAGGAAGATCACTATCATCCTTCTCAACATTGGAACGTGGGCCACTGTCGTCCTTATCAAAAACATAGTCGGCAAAAGAACCGAGAACATCCTTGCTTGAACCCACCAGGAACTTGCAGGCAGCCATCCTCATGGCCTCTTCTTCTTCAGTCTTCCCTGGTTCAAGCAGGAAGTCCAGGATATCCTACGGTGGTTGGGGTACAGACGAACCTTCGCCTGCCTCCGTCTATTTTGGCTGGATTGGTTCAGTGGGACGTTCTCCAGTGTCAGCTTCAACCTTCGGGACGATTTCGGCCTTCTTGGATGCATCTCCAGACGACATCTTTATGTTGAAAAGTGGAAGTGATCATTCCTTCCAGATTTCTGTTCTATTTATAGGCGGAGATTCTTAAAATAACAAAGCGACACATTCATCCGACGGTTCGCCCTTTTATTCCATCCATCCGACGGTTCGCCCGTTCATTACATTCATCCGACGGTTCACCCGTTCATTCAATCCATCCGACGGTTCGCCCGTTCATTCCATCCATTCGACGGTTCGCCCGTTCATTACATTCATCCGACGGTTCACCCGTTCATTCAATCCATCCGACGGTTCACCCGTTCATCCAACGGTTCACCCGTTCATTCAATTCATCCGACGGTTCACCCATTCATTCAACTCATTTGACGGTTCATCCGTTCATCCCGACGATTCATTTAGTTCATACACCATGACGATTCATTTCTTTTATTTATCTATTTATCCATATCAGCAACTTGTCATCTTCGATTAAGTTGTCTACTGAAATAATGATATTCAACAAATTATATTCTGCCATGTCCATATTACCTCTGAGCAGATATAACGAATATAATTATTTTCTAAAAATCAAGAAATATATCATGTCCTGTACCTCTGAATATATTTTCTATCGCTATTATTTATATCTGAATAAGATATGCAATAAATAATAGAGCCACAAAGAAATGTCTTTTTATTGATCAAAATTGAAAGACGTTACAAAGATACATATTACAAAACAAGAAGATACAAAGAATCTTTCTATTCGGCCGGCGGTGTCATCAAGTTGGTTATCTGCTGCTTCAAAATTTGCAGTCGCTCCTCACGAGATTCTATCACTCGCTTCCTAGCTTCTAACATCCCAGATTTATCATCGAAGGTTGGCAGGGTTACTAGTCTGCGAGTGATTTCAGCTTGATGAGCTGCAGCATACTCATCTCCATCTTGAGTCAGAACACCCAGTTGTTGAATTGCAGCCTGATGTTGGGTGGCTTCATCTTCTAGAGTTAATTGAACAAGTCTCAGCTCTTCCTGAAGACGGGCAGTTTTCGCTTGCAATTCAGCAACTCTCCTTTCTTTCTCTTCAGCAACAGATGCCACTGTTTCCACTTTGGAGTTGTACTCAGCGGACTTGGCAGTAAAAGTATCCAAGAGAACTTGGAAATTAATTTTCTCAACCGTAGCCTCTTGAGATATCCGTTCAAATTCAGCTTGCACCAAAGGCTCTACCTCCCCCTTATTTAGCTTTTTGTAGCTCTTAACCGAGGTCTCCAGCTCATCTAATATATGATCAAGAAAAGTAGCCTGAGCTTCGTCGCCTTGACTGCGGATGGCATTTACCAAGTAAGAGGTTGGACCTCTAACTGTGGAGAAATCAGCCTCTTCTTTCTCTATCACTCTATTTATTAAAGGTCCCAACGAATCAAAGAAGAAGTTGGTGAAAGAGTTAATGACAAATCGATTGGTAGCCAGAGCACCAGGAGTAGCAGCTACTCCCGTTGAAGATGAAGCAGCAGGTCGTTCAGCCTCTTGCACTTGGATGGAGGGCTCTTTAAATAAGGAAGCTAAAGTAGAGCTGGTTGCTCCTTCCGGTTGTTCCTCTACAAAAACAGATAAACTTTATCATTTTGCCTGTCGTTTGCAGCTATCGAAAAGATCAAAAGTAAAAGCAGTCTTACCATGGCTTGGTCCAGTGATGATTCTGTCATCTGCTGGCACAGATTCCAATCTAGCAGAAGTAGCCTCAGACATAACTGCCTGGCTACTACCTGCCTCGGAGCCACCTGACAAATGACGACTGCTGCTAGTTATCATCGTTACAGGCACTATATCCGTGCACACTGGAGGAGCTGGAGAAGATTCGAGTTCTGTATGGATAAGAATAGAGTTGTCAGCCATTTAATCTATGATAAGAAGGTTGATAATATCATTCAATACCTTTGGGATCAACAGTAGGAGTTTCCTCTGGTGTTATTTCCTCATCCACAATCTCTTCTGGAGATACCTGCACCTCAACATCCTTTTCAGGATCCAGTGTGTCATCAGCAGCTTCGGAAGATATATGGACATCAATGTCCTCTTCAGGATTCTGTGTATCATCAACAGCCTCTGATGATGTACTCTCATCACTTTTATTTTCTTCGGATGCTTCCTCGCTGGCAGTTGGAGCGGCCTGATCAACATCATCCTGCAGACCGAAGTTGCAATCATTCAATGCATCAATCATTAAGCGATCCTCTTCTTCGTAGAGTGTTCCTAGTGTAGCAGGAAGCTGGGTCGTTTCCACCTCCAGTGAAGAAGATTGCAAGACTTCATGCTCCCTCTCCACAGTGTCTTCTCTAGGCTCTGCAGCCTCATCCCTCTGTTCAGCCTCCTCCCTCTGCTCAGTCTCGTCCCTCTGCTCTGGACTAGGAATTTCTTGCCTAGACTCAGGGGCAGGTGTAGGAGATGACATGGTGATTCCAGCAGCAGCGCTAGCCACCACCGAGGACAAGATTTGTCTCGAAGGAGTGACCGTTCTCTTTCTTCTTCTGGGGGCCAGTCTTTCTCTGTAGAGGTCTCTCTGGACTCTCTACGTCTACTACACCGACCTGCTTTGGAAGAGAAGTCGGCGTAGTTACTTCTTCTCTTTGGGTCGACTCGGCCAGTTGCCGAGATTGTGACCTGGTGGTAACTTTCTCTGATGGCTCCAAGATAAGTTTCTTCTTTGCAACCGAAGAAGAAGGTTCGTCAATCCTCCTCTTCCTCTCTTTGGTTGGAGATTTGACAACTTTCAAGGAAATTCGTAATGGTTCGTTGACTTCCTCAGGGAAGTTAGCTTCCCTTGAGGCTTCCAACGGGTCATCCATCGGCTTATGTTCCTCATCATTATTCGGAGCTGATGTAACAGCTGCTCCCTTCTTCAGACGCGTCGCTGTCGCGAAGCTATCTACAAGGTTGAAGTTCTCAGCGAACGTATTCGCTGATGTGTAAAAAATTAAATATGTGTATAACATTCTGGGGCCGTGATCACTCTTGGTTGGCATCGAGAACATTGCTCTTGCGTCTCGAGCGTTATAATAAGCCCAAGCTCTGGCGCCATCGATCAAATAACCTTGTTCTCGCAGGCACGATATGGCGTTACCCACGTGGAATTGGTCGTAACCGAATTGTCGCACAAAACGGCTGGGGAGATAAGGTTCCAAGTAACATTCCTCTTCAAATCTGTAAACCAAATGAGACGGTCGAATCGTCTTCAGCCACTCAAATACTGCACGACCTAGAGGCTGCCTCCCTAGATCAACTAGATTTGTTGTCATATGTTCATAACCAGTTGGAGGGAGAACACATTGGAAATTCCACCCCTTCCCAAGATTCAAAGCCCGTCTGCAATCTCTCAGACTGGTATATATCCATTTATCCTGGGAGAATCTTCGCAGATAAATGTCGCCGACTGTTCCCATATCAGGGTTCATCAATGACGGATGGTGCAGAAGTAACCATCCAAACAAATAAGTATAGGGCAGTTCCAGCCGAGGGAAGTTCCCCTTCTCGCCCTTGCATTTGAGCATTGATTAAACATAAAGACGAAGACCAGCATTTATTCTGCAGGTCATCGCTGATAGCAGATCCATCCGGTAGCCAAAGACTAACCGGACAGCAGCATAGAGCATGCCGTGATGGAAGTGGTCGACAGCGCTCGCTTCCGGGACGACGAATTGTCGGAGCCAATATGTGAGGAAACCCGCCAACTGGGATTCCTTGGACATGGACCTATAGCCCAGCCTTATGTAACTTTCAATAACATCTCCTGTCTGGAAAGGAGGATATTGTAGTTCATCATCAACTTTGATGTCCATTTCTTTATTTTCTTCCATCAAACCTAGCACCTCACTGTGGCTGAGTGGTTTGAAGAAACTAGGGTTACACTTATCATGATCCTTCGTCTTCTTCTCTATGATGTGGTTGAGGAAGAGATAAGACAACCACTTCGATGAATAGCAAGTACCAGAAGAGCCACTCTTGTAATATAAGGAGCAGATCTTGTAGTGGCACAAGAGTTCCTCGAAGACGTCCACCATTTCAGCATTTTCCCGACAAAGTCGGTCCAATTCATCATTTGTTGGAACAAATTCCTCATAAGGGAATTCTCCCATTGGCAAGCTCGAGATATATTTCATCTCGTGAAGAGCAAGTCCAATTTCTCCACAGGATGTCATGAAGGTCCCTGTCCTGAAGTTATACCTCTCTGCCAAAGCAAGGAACAGATGAGGGTTAGGGTAAAAGCCGTATACAGTAGAGAATAGCGGCTGATATAGCTCAATCTCCTTGAGCTTATCTTCAAACTGAACCAATATCCAGTTGGCTATGCAACTCCATCTTTTGTGATCAGGGTTCACCAGACCTGTCAGACGAATGTCCTGATCCAGGTATCTTCCTTCAACCTTCGCAAACTCGTTTGCGAAGATCGATGTTCTAACCGACAGTAGTAAGGAGGAGTTCTCTGGCGGAATGCAACCAGGCTTCAATCCTCTGAGCAATGAGCTATGACGCTCAGAAGAGCTGTAGAACATGTCTTTATTATTCGGACCTTTCTTTACACAGATGTTCCCTGTCTTGGCTTGTTGGAGGGGAGTGATATCCCAGTCCATTCTCCTGGGATAACTCGCATGAGCATAGCGAGCTAAAGGGAGGCACCTGGAGATCTCTGGCAAGAGTATCCTTTTATCAGCTCTTTGAAGGAGTCTCTGTTCGACTCGAGGCCTTGGCTAAGAATACTTCTCAATAGCCTCACCGAATAGAAACAGGGGTTTCTTGTGAGTAATAGCATCGGCAGTCTGCAGAGGCTGCCCATTCATCAGACTCAATAAAGTTTTATTGTCCTGTGCAACTAATATGGCTTGACGGGAAGAATGTAGAGCATATTGGGGAAATATTACATGGGACAAATCTTTCTTGAACTCTGGTTCAGCAAGGGTCCCTGCGAAGATTTCATACTCTGGGTCCTCTCTGATATTAACTGTATCAAACAGAAAGATAGAATTCAGTATATGCAAAATCAAAGGTTCTGTCCAAAAATTCAGCAAATTGCGCAAGCATCAGATTGTGCTGTCTGTAAAATATCAGATTGCGCAACAACAGTTTTTATGCGCAAACTGTCCAGTTGCGCCAACTCATTCACTTGCGCAAGCCATCAGATTGCACTGACTAACTTGCACAAAGCATCAGTTTGCGCTGGACAGCCTTACACAAATCAGTAGATTTTGCTGACTTTTGCCAGCGCTTTCCAACCGATTGCGCAAGAAAATAGTCGTCATAAAAATGAGAACTATTGGGTTTATGCAACCGAAACCCTAAAGAGGGCGGCACAATATAACCAAATCTCTAAAAAGAGATCGGTTTGAAGAATCAACAGTGTCAAAAGAACCCTAAAAATGGGTCTTTGATCGAGTTCATTACCTTGCAGTTCGGGATGAGCGACTTCATGTCGAGAAATATACGGCACAGCCCGAGCCGAAGACTCGGCGGAGGCCTTGCCTTTCTCGGCGGCGGAGCGCTTTGGAGCCATTAGGGTCGACGGAGAAGAAGAAGAGTTGGAATGAGCTCAAGAATTTTCTCTCTTAGATGATTAGAAGTAAAGAATAACATAGAGGAGAAAGAGAACTATTTATAGTTTTTGAAAGTGAACAGACGTCGCAGATTGTGCCGAAGAAATAGGAGCTGCCTCCTCCAATTGCGCAGACAAGTTATTACTTGCGCAACTTGATTTAAAAATCAAAATTTAAAGTATTTCGAAACTTTGAATAAATTCAACTTTCGAAAACTTTGAAGGGGGTCTTGTAGGTCCTAAAAAATCAAGTTGCACCCATCAACAAAGCCATGAAAATTAAAAAGTGCATCCTTCAAATGAACTGTGCGAGAGACAAATTGCGCACCATCTCGATTGTGCCGGCTGAACTGCGTACTCATCCAAGTGCGCAAGCTGACGTGGCCTTGTCATCATTATCTGACAGAGAATCAGATCTTCTGACAACTAACAGTACGGAGAACGAGGAAACTGTTCGTTTATCGTACAGCACAGCGCTCGAGGACAGCTGTACAAGCAGCACAATCTGCCAGACTTTCTCCAGCACGGTCCATCCCATTGCAATCTGAAGCCAGCACAATTCATGTGGCGCACTCCATCAAGACAACTGACAATGTACACGTGGCCTTCATGCCATCAATTACTCACCATGTGGCAACCGTCTGTACACGATCATGCGCATTTCAATCAAATGATGCCATGTGTCCCTTACAGTTAGCCCACGATCAAGTAACTGCCAGCGCAGTCTGATGTCTGCACAATCCAGTACAAGCGCAATCCATCCTGCGCAATTTAGAATAACTAAAAGCAAGTTATTTCCAGAACTCTATAAATAGAGTTTCAAGTCTTCATTACCGAGGATCATAGATAGAGATCAGAAAATCAGAGAGTTCAGGAGTTCTTGCCCAAGTGCTGCTGCATTCTTCAGAGGCTTTTGCCTTCAAATTCAGAGGCTATCGTCTTCAAAGTTCACATCGTCCAAGGGATAAAGCGATCGTCATTCAGATCGGATTCCTATAGTTGTACTTTTCCAGAATTCTATTGTAATCTCTTTACAATGTTTGTTGAAATAAAGATCAACTTTTGTTTTTGCAAACATAGATGTTTCATGAATTATGGAATTATCGACGGTAGTGCATGAATTATTCTGAGTATAGTGGCGCGTCTGTCGTACCGATAGAAATAGTTTTGTCCGGATTTGGGTTAGTCTCATAGAAATGGTCATAACATGATTTGGCTCTGAAATAAGATATAGTATGGTTCGTAGTAACTATCATTCGCTAATGATCCACAATTATCGAGCATATAGCTTCGTGGCAGCTGACCCTAGAAGACTTGACCGCCAAATCAAAGTAAATATTACAGACCCATAAGATGACCCATATGATGTCGCATATAGAATTGTGTCTAAAAAATAAAGATGGCCAGCATGTTGATGATAAGTTTAGGTGATCGAATAATTGTTTCGGAAATTGATGGAACAGCTTCGGCTGAGAATAATATAGTCAGATTTGAGAATTGGTCAGATGAATGCTTGAATGACTATGTTGGTCGACGATCGAAATGAAAGTTCACAGACGAACTTTAATGAAACAGATAGACGATATCGAGAACCGTGCTATGCACGAGAGCGAGTGATAAGAGAATGACTCTCGAATTGTGTTATTGGTTTTGGATTCACCTAGCAATTAAGCTAACGTGGACAAGTTTGGAATTTTGCTAGTAAATTCCTACTCAATAGGAATCAAACGTAAGATTTGTTGTAGAGGCCTTTATGTCAAAACGATTGTTGCCTTCGAGCACTGTCGCCTCGCATTAAACTTTTGAGTTGGAAAGACCGTTGCATTTGAGCATGTCAACTCGAACTGAACCTTTCTGTCGGATAGATTATGGCATTTGTGCAACGTAAATTTTAAAGTTGCATTGGGAGAATTTAAGCACGGTGTCTAGGTAAGTCACCTAGAGGGCGTAGCCCTGAATGTTGATGCATTTGCAAGTCAACAAAGGAAAATCATATGGAGATGAGTTGCAATGTGAAACTTCAGAAATAGTTGGACAGTGACTTCAAAACGTAAGGCGTTGCGGAGACTCGTTGCGATCGGATGCGCGACGACTTGACGCAACGCATATAATTGATGGTCTATGCAAAATATACGAAATGAGAAGTACGATTTTAAATCGCGTCTCATATTACGACTTTTGTTGAATGAATCATGTATGTATCGAATATACATATGCGATAAAATTTTGAAAACGGTTGCTAGAGATAAGTCCGATCGAGAGTACGAGATGACAAGTATATCTAGAATTAAAATTTTACCTGTTAGCTTTATTCCTATTATGTACCACTGGGCTTGGTTGAAATACATATATTTTTGGGATGTCTTGAATATGTGTAACGATTCAAATCAAGTTGTATGCTGAATTCAAATCAAGCTGCAGGAAAGACTATGAAAGATAACGAAAGCTTGCACAAGTGTATGAAATGGAACAACGATAGTTGGACTGAGATCGTGAAACGATCTAGAAACACTTGGATTGAGTGTTGATTTCGGTTCGATGACGAACCTTGTTTTGAGTGGCAAATTATATAATGTCCTGCTCTGCACGGTACATTATGCTGAGTCGTTGACTCGAAAAGTTGTATTGACCCAATGAAGTGTCGATGCGAATTGATACAAGAGTTACGTTGATCCGAGGAATACATCGAGTAAGATCGATGCAAGTGTTAAGTTGGTCCGAGAGAAAATATTGAGCCGGTTCGAAGATTCTAGAAAATTGAATTGATGCAACGCACAAGTCCGATTCGAACGAATATTAATTTTAGTTGGTTTCGTGTATAGGCTATACGTTTACGCTGAAATATAAGAGATCGACATTTTGTCTTGTTTGCAACAGAGTCCGCAAAACTAAATCATCGCCTCGTAACGGACTGAGGCATAGGCACGGTAAGCCAAATCGGTCAGATAATTCAATAAAGCATGAAGTGCTCGAATGGCTAAGTCAGAAGAGTTGGTCATACAACAAAGTTATGAAATCGAGCCGCATCGGCTCGGCAAAACGACAAGGTGTATCGGCTTAAGGTGGGAGGATTTGAACCTTTTTTCCTACTCCTTCATGCCTAAGTAAAATGAACCATTATATGCTAAGTTAACCTATCGAAACCACGGACGTGGCTCGAAGGAAGGAAATCATAGTGCCTGTCGAATACTAGATAGAACAATTGAAATAAAACGTACATCAAATGTACGAATCGCTATTGAACATCGGAACATCGCAAAGGTGAGCGCCTCAGTGCGTAAGCCATAAGAACATGGGATAACTATACGAGTGCCTCAGTGCACAAGTAATTTGTGCCCTCGTGCACGAGTTAGAGGACTAGCATATTAAAATACTATATCGACGCGAGTGCCTCAGTACACGAGCTATAGAACATTGAATGTCCTGTTGAGGCGTGTCTCAGTGCACGAGTCGGAGGGAAGGAACATACATCGTGAACACTAAGACATAGAACATGGAAATACTAAATCGGGGCGTGCATTGAATGCACGACTCGAAGGATATCGGATAACTATTGAATGTGATATGATGCATCAAAATGTTTATGGCCTTCGGGGCGTTCGTTGATGAACATTGAGTTGGGGCATTGTACCAATAGAAATAGAGATAGACGAATTACCTGGTTGTATGAGTTTGACGCATTGCATGGTCACAGACAACTTGTGCACAAGTTTATTATCCCTCGAACGTGGTAGGCCGGAAATGTCGGGACCTTTCGATCTAGAAAGGAAATTTGATAAGGGTATTGTGTGGGGTATTTCAATCTGTTCGGCTTGCAACCTACCATTGAAATGGAGCGCCACAAATATCGATTATGTTCGGGAGTACTTCAGGAGTGGGATTAGCACCCCAGGCTGAGTAGTCACCATCGTACCCTATGTATGTAATGGTGTTAAAGCCAGTGATCTTCATATAGTTAAGGAACGACAGGTTGAAAGTGCAGGCACACGGAGATCCTGCACAAGATCACTTATAACATGACAGAGAAAGATGGTAGGCGTATTCACCTTGCGTCGGACAAGGGTGAGTGCGTCGATGTTGGTAAGAAGTCGTGCCACTAAACAAACACGAGATTGCTATATGTTGTTAGCTTGCTTATATAAATCAAACATAACATGCTTGCCATGATAACATGATTTACTGCTTCGAATATGCCATGAAACATATACTAAGGCAAGGATAGAACGATCACTAAATTGTATGCTGCATGATTCAATATATCTACTTAATGTCGGTTTAGTAAAGTGGGTCTCTGATCAGTATGCGAGAGGATTATTACTGATCTCCCACCAGATTGCTTGCAGATTCAGGGTATGATCTGCTCGTGACAGATATTCGCTTGAACTGCGCTGAGACATGGAATATCATAGCATTTTGAGGCAGTGCAATCGTATTGACGTTCGGACTTGCAACAGGATTTATGCGGCCGAGATATAGAAGACATGATGTATGAAACGGTAAAATCTTTTGTGGGCAAGAGAGAACCTGACTATTGTAAGCCAATCAGACAAATTCAGTTGGACTATTGAAAGCCTTTGCAACCTCAGTTCATTTATCAATAAAGAGAATTTTTTCGTATACTCTATTTCTTTCGTTGCTAATACACAAATTAAAGATAACCATCTGAGAACTTATCATCTTGCCTTCTACGAGTGCAACTCCAGACTCGTACGTCATCATGCCCTAGCGAGGACGAATGATTCGAATAAATCGATACGACGAAGAGCAATTTTTGGGTCGGGACGTGACAACGTTGACGTGAGGATCAATGGCATGAGGACACGGGCGTTGGTTGACACGGGCACCACTCATAACTTCATCTCTGACGCAGAGGTCCGTCGCTTTGGTCTAGTCTTGGAGGAAGACTCGAGCATGATGAAGACGGTCAATGCGGAGGCGTGCCCTGTGGAGGGGTAGCCACGGGAGTCCGCATAGCTGTAGAAAGTTGGTCGGGTGTTGCCAATTTCACCGTTACATCGCTGGATGACATCAAGATGATACTGGACATTGATTTCATTATCGCGGCTAAGGCGATTCTGATGCCACATTTGGGAGTTGTCGGCTTCATGGAGTAAGGCTCATCGTGCATGGTGAAAGTTCCACGAGGCAAGCCTTCGAAGGGGAAAGCTATCTCCGCTATTCAGCTCGAGAAGGGTGGCCAATGGGAGACGGCACACCTAGCGGTGCTCGAGAACAAAGAAGGTTTCGAAGAGGAAGGTCTTTCGAGCGAGACCAAGGGTGTTACAATGGGACATCCCGAAGAACCACTTCCGCGGAGGGAGGTGAACCGTGCTACTAGGCCGAGCACGAGTACAGAGAAGCATGTTGTAAGTTGCACGGAGGCAGAAGCGACGAGGCGGAGTAACTCATGCAAGGAGTTGCTCAAAGCTCATGGGGGGCATTCGGATCGACGGGCTTGCAATGGGACTCGCATGCGCGGAGGTGTGCAGAACCAAGTACGACCACGAGATGAGGGCGATCAGCGACTCGATAGCCCGCACGAGATCCATCTTGTGCCGAGGAGCGCATAGACCGAGGCCAGAGTTGGTGCGTTGAACCAGTTTGCTTCCGATCTTGAGGAGAAGATGGGCAAAGAGAAGCGCCGCATAAGACGCATAAAGGAGGGACGATGCGCAGCGACTGTGCCTACGATAGTAGACATCGTTCCGAGACTTGGTGCACCCGTCAACGAGGACGTCGACGAAACAGGTGGGGAAAATGTCAAGCACAAAAGTTTGCGCCCCACCAAGACGGACTTGCATAACTATTTATGGATCGGAGTTATGTTGGAAGTTTCCGGAATTCTCTAGAAGATTGTGGTATCCTCTAGAAGACCCAGGACATTTCTAAAAGATGTTGGAATCCTCTAGAAGATAGTGGAATCTTCATGAAGACTCGTGATCCTTCTAGATGCTCTAGAAGCTTCCTTGGAAATATCTAGGCCCAAGAATATTCCTAGAATAATTCCTGGAATATGCCGATTGCAGAAGTTTTCATGTAAACCCTATGAGCAATATGAGAAAGTGGTAGGCCTCATTTGTTCTTCACCACCCAAGGTTGTAATCTTTTTCTAGTACAGTGAAGTTTTCAAACTTTCAATCTCTCTTTTTCTCCCAATTGTTCACAATATCGTTTTAGCGATCTAGCTAAGCAGGTTCAGGAAGACCGACACAGGTCTTCGAATAGGAAGCTTGTGCGCCATATGTGTCGAAGTGTAGCAAAAACACTAAGTCCGTGACAAACAACTCCAATTGGCAAGTATCAACTGACGAACAGGAAAAATGAAGCATAGTAGACAAGTTCAAGTTGCAAGTATCAAACTGATGAACAAGGAGAAATGAAGCATAGTAGACATGTCAAATGATTATTTAAACAAGGAAGCTAATCACCAGACAGACCAGTTGATGCAACCTACTTCATCAAAACCTTGTGTGCGTGTGTGAAGTTGTGTGCTATACAAACAATTAACGAGAAACGATTTTATTATCACTTTCAAGTTTCATGGTACAAGTTCAAGACACTCGTCTACATCTTGAGATTTCTCTCGATCTTTGTTACAACGCTCAGTTCAAAGAGACCTTTCCGATACGCAAGTTAACACACTTCACCCTCCTTATTCAACTAAATATTCCTCTAAGTCGATGTTGTGGAAGTTAAAGCCTACTAATTAAGCCGCCATGGTGTTGGCCACATCAATAACAAAGCGATATTTGACATCTCCCTTGAGGAGCCTTTCCATGGCCGTATTAATGTAGTTCATAGGGATGACCTCCACATCTGCTGTTATGTTATGTTCTGCAGCAAAATCTATCATCTCTTGCGTCTCTTGCATGCCTCCTGTTGCACTTCCACCACAAGTTTTCTTCCTGTTCGATCAAAATTGGACTCTCAAACTTGTCTGGTAGGTCCTCGACCTAGATTTCCAGAAACAGGTGGTGATTTCATCGAATTTGACATAACAGCAAGTAAATTGGGGAAGAACTACTTTATTGAATGGAAGAACAAAGCTACAAAGGAAATTGCAGGTAAATGCTATAGTAAATTGCACTAAGAAATGAAGATACAGCTCACACATAACTTTCTAATCCTCTCCTTCTCCTTTTATATGCAGTTGCTCATCCAGCCTTGAAGGACAGGCTGTATAACTGTATGTCAGAGGCTGACGTGGCTAATTGTAGCTGACATGGCTGGTTGGATGATGTGGCTTGGTTTATTGCTGACTGGGTAACTGTCTAGTGCATCCAGGAATATGCAGTTGATCCTGGGAATGCATCAACTCCCCTCTCCTTAAATTGACCTTGTCTCAAGGTCAAAAAGAGGAAAATCCTTGATAAACTTTCGTAAGGAACCCAAGTAGCAGATTCCTCATCCCCTTCCTTCTACTGAATTAGTGATGATACTGCACTGATCACTGATTTCTAAACTTAATCAGGTTCATATCTAACTGCTCACAACCATAGCTCATTCCAGTCTAATGCCCAATTCCTGGATCCTACACCATGAAACCATCCTTTTCGATTTTGGTAGCTTGAGTGAGCTCTGCACTCTCTATACCCACATCGGAGAGATCATTTCCACCTTCATCATTACCCATAACTGCAGCTGGATTTTTTAGAGAATTGGCATCTGGTATTCTGAACTGTTTGTTCATACAATGCCCCACGGACCTAAAAATTGCCACTAAGGACTTCATAGCTTCAACCTTCATAGTAGTATCCTAAGGTGGTACTAATGTTGTGATGACATGAATATTTATCACTTGAACTAAAGTAGGACCTGGATCCCATACCATCCTCAGTTTAGTCAGTACCTTGTGTGCATCTGGTTCATCAAGACAGGGAATAACAGTTGCATGCTTACTTGAAATTGGCTCAAGACTAGGCTTGGCAGTCAACTGGAAAGCATAGAGGTTTCTTCTTGTTGTTGGAATGACTTGGCCACACTCTCTGTGAATAACATCTGTTTGCCAAAGAACAATACTGATCTCAAGCCATTCTTGGAATGAAGAGATACCAGGAACACCTGTTTCTTCAAGCCAAAATTTCTCAAGCCTTGACTTCACTTCCTCATTTGATGCAATTTTTTCACCCAAAAAATGAGTACAATGTTTCTCCATCTTGCTACTGAATGATGTCCCAAGAGGAAAAGGTCTAACTGTCAATGTTCCTTTTAGAGCTTCTTCGAGGTTAGTAGCAGCAGAAATCATTTTAATTGAAATTTGGGAGTGAGTGATACTGAGAAGTTGGATTCCTAGATGTTGTTCAAGGGCAATAGCAGGCATTAAAGCAATTGGTCGATTGAGGTTGAATTCACGCCCACTAGAATCTACAGCAGCTGCTTTGTCAACATCCTTGTCAAAGATGATGCTTAAATCCGCTTTAGTCTCTTGGACTGCCTGGGGTATCGTTTTCATTGCATTTTTGTCTTCAGGATTGGGAATATGGTTGGGAAGCATACCATCAGGCTCCAAGAATTGGTTGCAAGAAATAATTGCACCTAGAGGTTCAAGTACCTTTCGCCAAAAGAATCCTTCTGCTCCATTTCCTGCATCAACAACTATAGGAAATCCCTCCAATGGCTCCTCAAGATTCCCAGTAGCTTTGTGAACAGCTTCTACAAGATCAAAAGTGTAAACAACCATATAGTCCACTTTCCTTACAGTGGCAGAAGCAACTTCTTCTGATTTTTTTAAACTTTCAACCGAGAGATGCTTCACTGACAAATGTTCCCTTCTGTCATAGGTAAGGTTCTTGTAGAAGGAAGCATACTCCTCCTTGGTCGTTTCAATTTTCCAGAGCTCAGTCTTAAACTTGTCGAGCACCCAAGCATACTTGAGAAAACATGTTTGCTCCCATTCAAGCCAGGCCTCCTCCTTGGATGAACTGAATAGAGAGGTATCACCAGCAAGTATTACGCTCCCTATTCCCTTTTTGAATTTCCCAGGATCCCACAGTACAGACCTGAAGTATTTCAGCTTGAAGGTGATTGGAATTTGCATTACTTCATTATTGAACTTGTCCCAGTACTCATCCCAATCAACAGCTTGTAATAATGGTAAACAAACATCAACTGCATCCTTGAAATCACTTTGAACTTGATACTCGCTACTATCTGATACTTGAAGAAACATAAAGAGAGAGATACCTGGGTTCCATATTATTATTTTATGATCCCTACTTCTTGCAATAGCCCAAGGGTAACTTACAGTGATAGCAAGTACGGAATCTGGGTTGATGGACAGGCCTGTAAGTCCATTCTCGGTGTGGACCAAGTCTTCGACACCTTCATAAGTGTTGCTCCTTGAAGACAGTGCTGCAGCAGTTACATCTCTAATGTCTTCAACCGAGCTTGGCTTCATATTATGTTCATCTCCAAACAAGCTATCTTCCCACGATCCATTACCGGCAGCTGTTGCTGGTTGCCCTCCTTCTGAAAATAAAAACAGTGCAAGCCTGTTTGTGGGGTCTTCTACAGATACAACATCATCCTTGAGATTCAGAAGAACAGCCTCTTGATTTGGTTTTGCAGGCTCCAACTTTGTGGAAGCAACATTTAGCTTAGAGTCTTCTTCCGAGGTTATGTGTGTAATAGCAACATCAACGTTACTTGCCTGGGCACTCTTTGTAGCTGCTGCCCGAGCATATTTTGTAGTTGAAGGAATGTTTTGCTTGATCTTCGTAACCAAAGTCATGGTATTGTTTTGATGCTCGCTTGTCAGTGAATGGATAACTAATCCCTCCATGGATTCACACTCAATTTTGCACCTACGGCACCAACTCGTACTTCCAAGCTTCCTCACGGGCATTTCATCAAGCACCTTCGGTTCAATCTCTTAATGCTGCTGCAGACTCTGACATTGTTGCTCTGGTGGTTGAGGAAGGGACTGTGAAGCTTCGTACTGCTGCGGAGGTGAGATATGTTGCTGAAACTGCGCCAGAAACGGTGCTGTCATCACCGGTGGATAGCCGTAGTCCGGTCCGGGTGGCGGTGGCTCCATGGCATGAAAATACGAAGGATAAACTTCCCTCCTATACTTCATCCAATCATCCAACATATTTAGTTTGTGATCTAAATTTAGAAGAGTACCTTCGAGAGATCGGAGGCTTTCCTCCACGATCTGGTGGCGAGGATCCTCTGGAAACCCTTGTCGTGAGCTCCAACTCGAAATCGATGTCTGTGGTGGCTGTTCCGGTGGAGAGTACTGCCATTGTTGATGCGATGACAGTTGATAGCAGTAGGGGTCATGCTCGGGTGGTGGTGGCGGAGGCTGTGACTCCATAGCCGGCGTAGAGGATCGTAGATGGGATCCCCATCCGTAACCGTAATAAGGAGATCCCCAGCCATACCGAGGTTCCTCCGGACGTCGTTGCTCCTCCGACGAGCATCGCCGTACACCATGGCTGCTCGAGCTCGAGATCGGACTTCCGTACGCTCCGAAGTGGGGATCGTACGGCTCTGATACCAAATTGGTAGGTCCTCGACCTAGATTTCCAGAAACAGGTGGTGATTTCATCGGATTTGACATAACAGCAAGTAAATTGGAGAAGAACTACTTTATTGAATGGAAGAACAAAGCTACAAAGGAAATTGCAGGTAAATGCTATAGTAAATTGCACTAAGAAATGAAGATACAGCTCACACATAACTTTCTAATCCTCTCCTTCTCCTTTTATATGCAGTTGCTCATCCAGCCTTGAAGGACAGGCTGTATAACTATATGTCAGAGGCTGACGTGGCTAATTGTAGCTGACATGGCTGATTGGATGATGTGGCTTGGTTTATTGCTGACTGGGTAACTGTCTAGTGCATCCAGGAATATGCAGTTGATCCTGGGAATGCATCGTCAGTCACCAACAAATTGAGAAATGCATGCTTGTATTAATCTTCTTTTTTTTTTTTTTGTTGAAACAAAGGTCTAAGGATTGATTACATTACCTACAAGTAGAGGAAATATTGGCAACTCGAGTGGCTTTTCCGGTGCACCCACCATTACTAGCTTTCCATGGTTCTTCAGAAGATCAAGCAATGGCTGCAATGGGTGCTGGGCAGAAACTGTGTCGATTATACCATCGAATGTACCGGTGGCAGCCTGACCGACAAACAAATTGCATAACACATGATTCACAAGATGGAAGTTCATGAATGAATAATTAGGTCTGTAAATAGTTTGTCAACTGGACCAGGTGAACCAAGTCTTTGAATAGCAAGCATCATTAACAGAGCCCATAGTTACCTTCATTTGTCCGAGATCTCGGCTGACCAGAAAAGCATCGGCGCCTAAACTCTCAATGGCTTCCTTCTCCTTCCTCGGAGACGTGCTTATCACCGTGACTTTCACGCCAAACGCCTTGGCAAACTTCACCGCTAGATGGCCCAGTCCACCGAGCCCGACGACGCCCAAATGTTTGCCCGGCTCATTGAGTCCGTAGTACTTCAAGGGGCTGTACACAGTGATCCCAGCACATAGAAGTGGCGCACCAGAGTCCATGGGCAATGTATCCGGGAACTTCACCACATAGTGCTCCTCCGCCACAATCCAGTCGGAGTAACCTCCATAATGTCTTGTGCCGTCGTGGTAGATGTAGTTGTAGGTGAGTATGGTGTCACGGCAGTAACTCTCCAAACCTTTCGTGCAGTCGTCACACTTGTCGCAGCCACCAACCATGCATCCGATCGCCGCCTTGTCCCCAACCGTCATTTTTTTCACTTCAGAGCCGACCTCCGTGACAATACCGACAATCTCGTGCCTGTCAGAAGAACAATGATGTATCGAATGAAACTTAACACTGTTTGAATCAAGTTAATTATAGCTGGCTAGGCACTATTAATATATATTGCGTTCAGGGCCGGTCCAGGGGTAAGTCAGACAAGGCTTCGGACTTGGACAACCCTCCTTTGCTTAGGTCAACCCCCAGGCTCAGTATGATCTCAATAGAGGTCGGGGTCGTGGATGACCCTCCAAGATTGGCCTACAATAAGGGTCAAGAGCCAACCAAAACTAGTTCCGGATAGGACAACACAACCCCTTGTGCCGGCCTTGATTGCGTTGTAGGTAACATTGTAAACCATATAGATGTTGCTAGCTATGATCAGAGATGAAGAGTAGTATGTACCCAGGAACCATGGGATACTCCGAGAATCCCCACTCATTCCTGACGAAGTGAATATCCGAATGGCAGACTCCGCAGTACATTATCTTTATGCTGACGTCCTTGGGGCCTGTATTCCTGAACGAACGACAGCAAAATGCATCAAGGGTGCATCTACGATTAGAATCATATGATATCGATAAGCCATAGCTTTGATACTACTTTATACTTGAGTTACATACCTTCTGGAGAAGTTGAATGGTGAGAGAATCCCAGCAGAGTCGCGGGCAGCCCAACCGAAGGCCTTTTGAGGGTGTTCTTCCTGTGGAGATTTCGCCATCGGTAACTTATTTCTCTGTGAACTCCTCTCTTCTCTTCTCTTCTGTAGAGAGCTTTGTGAATTGTAGTAGCTTCCAAAGGTTACAGACTATATATATACATAAAAGAGTCGAAACACAAACATATATTCAAAGTTTCAACAAATAAAATTATATACAGAGGAAAGTTCGTCAGGTCATCATATAGGCCCAGGAAGGTAGGAAGTCGTTGATGAGAAAAAAGAATTCTGATAATAAAAATATTTTCAGCTGCAATGGGGTCGGTAGTTGGAAGTATAATAAAGTATCCTTATATTATACTATAACACATAAGTTTACTCAGTACTAAATAACAGGAAGTTTATGTAATCAGTGATGTCAGTAGCATAGGAACTCAATTGCTTTTCTAACACCACTCATGATCTCATCAATTAGGTCCCTATTCAATGTAATGGTATCAATAAGCATACATGATTTCCTGATCCGAGTCTTATCACAGTCCATATTAGACAGTGAACTCGCTGTTTCAATACCAAATAGTTCAGTAAGAATATGATATATTCAGCAGACACCGTTATTTTGGGACAAGTTCTTGAGAAACAAAATTACTGCTTAAGGCCTACAAGCATTGAACCACACCTTCAGGATAGCAATTAGAAAGTAAAATGTACGCTAAAACATATTTAACCTAACATGCACAGGCAACCAAATATTACTACCAATGTAGCATACAAATTGGTAGGTCCCTTTCCCATGAGACCTGGTAGTGAAGCATTCCTCAAAGGATTTGTCATGAAACTGAAAATAACAGCTACAGATAGACGAACATTAAGAGAAGGAAGAAAAAGTAGGAGGGGAAATGGAAATTGATATTAAGGAACACGGGGAAGAAGAAGAGTGTTGGCCCAGAAAAATGAAAGAACAAAAACTTTGATGGAGGAAGAAAGCTAAATAGAAGGAACTTGTGAATATTGCAACCTGCTACTTGCTACTGTAAAATTCATTAAAAGGGCCATTAAATTGGCATACATGGACCTTGGTAAAGCACAATAGTAGGAGCAAAAGACTCCTAAGAAAAAGCATCACCACAAAACTATGTGAGTGGAGGCAAAAGACTAGGTAGTTCACAAAAGACTAGGAGTTCTCATAACAGCAACAGGATTAATTCAATAATTATGTAGGAAATAATAATGTCTTGTTCTCATTGCTACGGTTTGTTACAATATATATAGTGTCTACATTTGGGCTTATGGGTATGGGCCATATTTACATTAAAAATATAATCTAACACCCCCCCACAAGTTGGAGCATGCAAGTCACAAATGCCCAACTTGGGAAGGAAAGAATCAAACACTTGCTTTCCAAGGGGCTTGGTGAAGATGTCAGCCAGTTGAGAAGAAATAGGAACATGCGAGGCTATTACGGTGCCATCTCTAATAGCATCGCGAACAAAATGCAAATCCACCTCAATATGCTTACTGCGCTCATGAAATACTGGGTTCTGAGCCAGGTGCAGGGCTGACTGACTGTCACAATACACCGACATAGCAGACTCCTGGCGAACTCCCAAACACACCAATAACTCCTTCAACCATTTCAACTCACAAACAAGCGCAGCAAGAGATCGGTATTCAGCTTCAGCGGAAGATCGGGAAACAGTTGATTGCTTCTTGGTCTTCCAAGAAATAGGAGACCCCCCCCAGAAACACCAACCAGCCTGTAACAGAGCGGCGAGTCAAGGGACAACTTGCCCAGTCGGAATCACACCAACCAGAAAGACGGAGATCACAATCAGTTTTCAAAAGAATACCCTGTCCTGGTACATTTTTGAGATATCTGACAACTCTCAAAGCAGCATGCCAATGATCTTGTCGAGGCTCCTGTAAGAATTGAGACAAGATATGCACGGCATAAGCCAAGTCAGGACGAGTAAATGATAGATAAATCAACCTCCCAACCAGCCTCCGATAAGTCTCTGCATCCGCCATCCTTGGACTAGTTGATTCTGCCAGCTTGTGATTGGGCTCCATGGGAAAACCAGCAGGGCAAGACCCCATCAAACCGCATTCTGAAATGATGTCCAAAGCATACTTCCTTTGACACAAGAAAATTCTTCCGCACTCCTTGCCACCTCTATGCCAAGAAAGTACTTCAACACACCAAGGTCCTTCATGTGAAAGCAAGAACTAAGATACTTTATGAAAGCATCTAAAGCACCTATGTCATTACCAGACACAATCATATCATCCACATAGATCAAAACATGCAACTCTACCTTTCCCTTAAAAAAAGAGAAAAGGAAATAATCGAAATATGATTGAATAAATCCATAGGATATCAGAGAAGCAGTAAGCTTAGCGAACCAACAACGTGGTGCCTGTTTCAATCCATATAGAGACTTACGCAGGCGACACACTTTGTTGGGTTCACTATGCGAAAAACCTGGCGGCAACTTCATATATACTTCTTCTGTCAGATCTCCATGAAGAAAAGCATTGTGCACATCCATCTGGTGCAAAGTCCAGCCTTTCACAGCTGCAACAGCCAAGAACGCCCGAACTGTAGGCATCTTAGCTACCGGGGCAAATGTTTCTGAATAGTCGATCCCCTCAACCTGATGATTATCGAACACAACTAGCCGTGCCTTTAAGCGCTCAACACTGCCGTCGAATTTGTACTTTATTTTGTACACCCATCTACTTCCCAATGCTTTCTTCCAGGAGGCAAATCGACAAGACTCCATGTCCCATTATCTTCCAGAGCCTGTATTTCAGTTTGCATAGCCGCGCGCCAGCCTGAAACTCGCGAGGCCTGGCGATATGAAGTAGGCTCAACACCTGCAGTGATGACTGCAAGAAAATCTCTGTGTCCAGCAGTAAATATGTCATAACTTAGAAATTGTGTTAGAGGATACGAAGTACCTGAGGAAGTGACGAGAACAGATGAACTGTGGTGAAGGGGGGGACTTTTACTTCGAACGACATTCGTCACAAAATCTTGTAATCGTACTGGCTGTGATTTCTTTCTCATTCCTCTTCCCAATACTACCTCGTCGGGTACCTCTGGCAACACTGTATCCCCTGTATCATTAGTAGTATCCGTATCACCCCCAGCGGACTCTCCTGTCAATACTTCTGCATCTACCTGTGCATCCTTGCCAGTCGGTGCCGAGCCACCAGCAACCACTCTGGCCTCAGCAACCGTAACCGGCATCATCCCAAAAGCCTCTATATCGTCTCCCGGCACATCAACAGATGTATGGCATGTCGCAGAAGATATCTCGCTAGCAGAGCCACACCCAGGAAATTCTTTTTCATAAAAAGTAACATCACGGGACACAAAAAATTACCAGTCTCCAAATCATACAGTTTCCATCCCTTTTTATCAAGTGGATACCCAACAAAGATACATTTTCTACTCCTGCTAGCAAATTTATCATGTCGGGATTTCAAATCATACGCATAGCACAGACAACCAAAAATACGTAGATGATCATACGAAGGAGCCGAGCCATATAAAACTTCATATGGAGACTTAAAATGCAAGATACTAGAAGGGGTCCTATTTATCAAATAACATGCACCCAGAACACATTCCCCCCAAAAATCCACGGAAAGAGAATCCTGAAATCGCAATGCCCTGACGACATTTAAAATATGTCGATGTTTTCTTTCCATCCTTCCATTCTGTTGAGGTATCCCAACACAGGATGTTTGGAACAATATACCTTGAGATGAAAAATAATCTCGTAAACAATTAAATTCAGTGCCATTGTCACTCCGCACTCGACGGATATCAGCCCCAAACTGACGCTTCACCATAGCAATGAATTTAAGAAACGCAGAATAAATAGCACACTTATCTGTCAATAAAACAACCCAAACAGCTCTAGAAAAATCATCCACCAAAGTCAAAAAAATATCGTGCCCCATTAGATGACGGAATACTATATGGTCCCCACAGATCACAGTGTATGAGTTCAAAGCATCTCAAAGCACGACTACTACTATCAGGAAAGGCATCACGAGTCTGTTTAGCTTGATGACAAATGTCACAAGCCTTATGAGAAAATATACTACTACCAGAGAGAAAAGGTAAAGTCTGCATTACTTTATCTGAAGGATGCCCCAGTCTACTATGCCAAACATCGAAATTACTCACTTTGCATGCCAGGATCACCGAAGCCAAAGAAGCTGGAACCTCCCCCAAGAAGTAAAGTCCACCCCTTTGTTCACCTGCTCTAATCACCATCCTCGTACTTCGGTCCTGAACAAAACACAAATCAGGAGTAAATAACATATCACAATTTCTGGCACCAATCAATTGTGAGACAGAGATCAAATTGCAAGTCAATGTCGGAACATAAAGAACATCCGTCAACACCAATGAAGCTGTCAAAAATACTTTGCCTCTCAGAACAGCCTCAATAGTGCTCCCATCAGGCAAAATCACAAGACAGACAGGGCCTTCAAAGCAATCAACTAAACAGTCACGAGAGCCGGTCGCGTGAAGAGTAGCCCCAGTATCGAATATCCAAGGGACAGAAGAATTCTTACCCATCAGACGATCAGAGTTTGATGAACCAGGTTTGGAAGGATTTTCGTTACCCAGCAAGCTCATCAGTTTCTGCCATTGTTCACCGGAGAGTGGCGAAGGATACCCTCTATGCATCATGTCTGCCGAACTCCCAGCAAGACCAACAGGGACACCATGACCAGCAGCGGCGACATGATGAACAACCCCTGCGCTACCAGTACCGCGTCCCCCATCACGTTGCTGCTGTGGTGTCGTGCCGCTGCCACCGCCAGCACCACGTCCACCCTCACGCCGAGGACGAGTCTTCCACCACTCTGGATAGCCAATTTTGGCAAAGCAAGTGGCAACATCATGACCTATTTTCTTGCAATGAGTACAGATCATACCTGATTTATCCCTGGAAGTAGTAGAAAGACGAGGTGAAGTCTTGATAGTCAGCGCCAATACCTCCTTCGCAGCGGATTGGACCTGAGATTTACGCATATCCTCCTCCTCACGGACTGCCTGGTATGCCCGATCTAAACTTGGCTGAGGATCCTGAGCTAGAAGATTAGATCGAGTATGACCATACAACTCAGCATTCAACCTATACATAAAGTCCTGAAAGTTATCTTCATCCCTCATAGCCTGTAGCTTTGCAGCAAGTTCACCACAGGTACAAGTAGGCAATGGAAAAGAAGCAGCTTGTTCATCCCATAAATTTTCAAAGTAGGTTTCCACAAACATCGAAGCCGTTTGTTTACACTCAGCCAAAGCCACCTTAATTTGTTGCTTTCGAGTGCCATTGCTAATAACAAATCTTTTCTCTAACAAGTTCCATAATGGATAAACCTCCTCAAAGTACGGCAAAGATTTCTTCAGAGACGGATCAATGGTATTAAGAACCCATTGAACCAATAGCGCTTGCACGCATCTCCAATCAAGCAATTTACTATAATCATTAACAAGTTTGATTTCAGTACCTTCCAGAAAAGTGATCTTTCTCCTAGAGATCAGGGAGAGGCGTATCGACCGAGACCACTCAGCATAGTTCTGTCCACGGAAAATAATAGGAGTAATGATATTTCCTGGTTGATCAGCAGAATTCAGAAAATATGGATCCTTCGGATTAGGATAATTTGGGTTGTGTGCTCCGCCCCTGCCAGTCGCGATGGAGTAGCAGGACGCAGCATCATCAGCCATGGCGGAAGTCGGGTGTACAAAAAATTTGTACAACTCCAACGGATCGGCCGAACGGGCGACGAATCAGTCACTGAAGGACGGCGGAAGTCGGGTGTACAAAAAATTTGTACAACTCCGACGGATCGGCCGAACGAGTGGCGAATCAGTCACTGATGGACGGGGTCGGCGACGAATCGGCCGCGGTCAGGACGTCGGATCTGGCGCGGACGGGGTCGGCGGCGGAGTGCTGCGGTCGGATCTGGTGCGGACGGCTTCGGCGACGAAGTGTCGTGCGGTCAACTTTTCAAATATGCTGCCGTCTACTTTTCAGGACAAGTTGAAAGAAGAGGAAGCATTGAAAAAGAAACTCAATGCAAGAATAGATTATGCAACATGTTTGCAGGATACTGTGAAAGAAATGGCGATCAAAACAATGCTTTCCAACTCACAAACAATTTCAACTGTGCTGTGAAAGAAATGGCGATCAAAACATGATGAACATGAATAGAGCATTGAAAAGGAGATCAAAACTTCATGGAGTCCTTTTCAATGCTCTGGTCGATCAAAATTTTTCAGGTCTCACGTACAGGGGAGGTCAAACAGACGGCAAAAGATCTCGTGAATCGGGTTCGCCAGGCAGTCGGGCGTCGGATCAAGAGGAGGGGCGCCGGATCGGACGCGGGTGGAGGAGAAGGAAGATAGGATTTGGCGGCTAGGGTTTTTCAGAGCCTGGCTCTGATACCATGTAGGAAATAATAATGCCTTGTTCTCATTGCTAGGGTTTGTTACAATATATATAGTGTCTACATTTGGGCTTATGGGTATGGGCCATATTTACATTACAAATATAATCTAACAAATTCACCTCCTAAGCATGTTGCATATAACCTTTCACCATGTGGTGTATCTTGTGCTTGACGACGACGCCATGCTCGTCCTCCTTGGGTTTGTAGACCCACTTTAAACCAATCAGACCGTGGTTGGGTGGGAGGTCGACGAATTCACCTATTCTTGTGCCCTGCGGGTCTGCGTCTTGTCCACGCTCCTCGAGCTTGGCTGCCAGATCCACTGCCACTCCTTCATCCATAAGAACATCAAAGCCAGGAGATGATTCCCACCATTCATCAGGTTCCGCACATTTTTTGGCAATCTCCTCTGACACCTAAGGAACCTCGACGCTCGAAATGTCGCGGTTAACGCCTCCGTGTAGCATAGTCACACGGATGTTGATCAGGAGAGCTTCCGCCAGATGGAGCACTCGTCCGGGCAATGGCCTAACTTCATAACCTTCTCCGCCCTGGCCGGATGCACCTCTGAATGGTTGGGACGCCGCTTTACCATCGTCATCGTGGAGGTCTTCTTCTTCTTCGGCTCCCTCCTGATGGGCTTCGCCCCCACGTACGGCCTGCTGATGTCCGGGCGCTTCGTCTCGAACATCAAGGTCGGCTACCCCCTCGTGGTTGTCCCTGTCTACAGCATCAAGGTGGCCCCCGCCTCCTCCCGTGGGTCCCTCACCTATTTTCCCGAGGTCTTCATCAACTGCGGCATCCTCCTCGGCTATATCTCTAACATTGCCTTCACTAAACTCGCGTTGTGGCTCGGCTGGCGCGTCATGCTCGGCATCGGCACGGTCTTCTCAGTCCTCCTCAGCTTCGGGGCCCTCTTCATGCCTAAGTCCCCTCCTGGCTCGTCATGCAGGGGCATCTCGGAGATGCCAAGAAGATCCTCGAGCGGACCTCCGTCTCCAAAGTAGTCGTCATCAAGTCCTGCGCCGGAATCCCCGAGGACTGCTACGCAGACGCCGTGGCCATCGCCAAGAAGGGTCACGGGGAGGGCGTGCGGAAGGAGCTTCTTCTTTGCCTGTTCGAGCACGTCGGGCTGGTACATCTTGGCGTGCTCCTCCGACGGTCGCTCCTTTTTCACCTTCGGAACCTTAGAGGCATCCGAATTCTCGACAATAATCTTCGCTGTCGTCGCTTCCGGTGTAGCAACAACCCTCTCGGCCATGGAAGTAATAACCATCTCGACCGCCGCAGGCGCCGATGCTATGGGCAAAGAAGACGGAGGACGCCCGCATCCGATTCTCTGTCGCAGCGGCCATGAGCTCCCTCTGCACCCTCCAGCTTCACGACTCTGTCGACTCCTCCGGGATATTCAGGGGTTTTCTACCTTTCGATTTCGCGATCCACTCGCCCGACTCGTTAACCGGGTTCGGATATGTTGCGGACAAGGGATCTGCCCCCTTTGCAATGGTGTCGAAGCTCCCGTTATAGGAAGTCTCTCTACCAGGCCGGCCCCGGACGGTAGCTTCACCTTCGCCTTCATCCCGATCGGTGATGCGTTCATCACCGGCGTCTCCAACAACTTCCGGTACGCATAGCAGGCCGACCCCGTCTAAGCCACGGGCGAAGGCATCAGGATCTCCGAGAACTCCACCCTCTACCTCTCCACTAAGGGCAGCCTCGCCCCCCTCGATGCCTTCCGCGAGGGATGTTGAAACCTGTGCTACCTGCTCTTCTTTCAAACACAGTCCCATTTGGAAATAATAGCAGGGAACACTTTGCTTGTTTGGATTATAAGCCCCATGAATTGGAGCAAGAGAAATATGGGTTTCTTGACCTTGCAAAATAGGTGGTACTGGTTCTGGAGGAGCCAAGCCATCGAAGGTCCTCTACTCCGAGGTCTCGCCAATGGAATGAGCCTTCAACACCAGTCCGCACTCCAGGCAGACAGTGTCGCCGGCCAAGTGGTCGAACACCACCTCTGTGCACTTATTACTGTCCGGACAGTAGTTGATGGCACCGTTGTCGAGATACCACGCATCGTCCGGGTGGTCATCCTTGCGACACAAATGCACCTGTGCGTGCACCTCGTTGAGTACAACGGTATTGGTCGCACCTACGGTGGTATCGACGAGTGTGCACTCCTGCGCCATCAGCAGTGCGGGCTCATCGTCGTCGGCTTGCGTCAGATGGGCCCGCTCATCGCGCTTCGGCTTGCGGCAGTCCTTTGCCCAGCAGCCGTAGATGCCACAATTGTGGCACTTTCCTTCTTGTCATGCATGTTGCCGGACGCATTATTGTTGCCGTTGTTCGTGTCATCGCGGCCACGACCTCTTGGCAATGATTTACTGCTTCGAATATGCCATGAAACATATCCTAAGACAAGGATAGAAAGATCACTAAATTGTATGCTGCATGATTCAATATATCTACTTAATGTCGGTTTAGTAAAGTGGGTCTCTGATCAGTACACGAGAGGATTAGTACTGATCTCCCACCAGATTGCTTGCAGGTTCAGGGTATAATCTTCTCGCGACGAAAATTCGCTTGAACGTGCTAAGACATGAAATATCGTAGTGTTTTGAGGCATGCAACCGCATTGACGCTCGAACTTGCAACAGAATTTATGCAACCGAGATATAGAAGACATGATGTATGAAACGGTGAAATCTTTTGTGGGCAAGAGAGAACCTGAGTATTGTAAGCCAATCAAGCAAATTCAGTTGGGCTATTGAAAGCCTTTGTAACCTCAATTTATTTATCAATAAAGAGAATTATTTCGTATACTCTGTTTCTTTCGTTGCTAATACACAAATTAAAGATAACTATTTGAAAACTTGTCATCTTGTCTTGTACGTGTGCAACTCCAGACTCGTACGACATCACGCCCCAACGAGGACGAACGATTCGGATAAATCGATGCGAGGACAAGCGGTTTTTTAGGTCGGGACGTGACAATATTGACGTGAGGATCAATGGCATGAGCACACGGGCATTGGTTGACACGGGCACCACTCATAACTTTATCTCAGGCACGGAGGTCTTTCGCTTGGGTCTAGCCTTGGAGGAAGACTCGAGCATGATGAAGGCAGTCAATGCGAAGGCGTGCCCTGTGGAGGGGTAACCACAGGAGTCCGCATAACTGCAGGAGGTTGGTCCGGTGTTGCCAATTTCATCCCTACATCGCTCGATGACTTCCAGATGATACTGGGCATGAATTTCTTATCGCGGCTAAGGCGATTTCGATGCCACATTTGGGAGTTGTCGGCTTCATGGAGTAAGGCTCATCGTGCATGGTGAAAGCTGCATGAGGCAAGCCTTCGAAGGGGAAAGCTGTCTTCGCTATTCAGCACAGGAAGGGTGGCCAAAGGGAGACAGCATACCTAGCGGTGCTCGAGAAGAAGGAAGGTTTCGAGGAGGAAGGTCTTTCGTGCGAGACCAAGGGTGTTGCAAAGGGGCGTCCCGAGGAACCACTTCCGCGGAGAGAGGTGGACCGTGCTACCAGGCCGGACACGAGTACAGAGAAGCATGTCGCAAGCTGTACGGAGGCAGAAGCGACGAGGCGGAGTAACTCGTGCAAGGAGTTGCTCAAAGCTCGTGGGGGACATTCGAATCAACGGGCTTGCAATGGGACTCGCATGCGCAGAGGTGTGCAGAACCAAGTACGGCCACGAGATGAGGGGGATCGGCGACTCGATAGCCCGCACGAGATCCGTCCTGTGCCGAGGAGGGCATAGACCGAGGCCAGAGTTGGTGTGACGAACCAGTTTGCTTCCGATCTTGAGGAGAAGGTTGACAAAGGGAAGCACCGCACGAGACGCATAAAGGAGGGACGATGCTCAGCGACTGTGCCTACGAGAGTAGACATCGTTCGAGACTTGGTGCACCCGTCTACGAGGACGTCGACGAAACGTGTGGGGGTGAATATCAAGCACAAAAGTTTGCGCCCCACCGAGACGGACTTGCATAACTCTTTACGGATCGGAGTTATGTTGGAAGTTTTCAAAATTCTCTAGAAGATGGTGGAATCCTCTAGAAGACCCAAGACCTTTCTAAAAGATGTTGGAATCCTCTAGAAGATAGTGGAATCTTCATGAAGACTCGTGACCTTTCCAGATGCTCTAGAAGCTTCCTTGACAATATCTAGGCCCGAGAATATTCCTAGAATAATTCCTGTAATATGCCAATTCCAGAAGTTTCCATGTAAACCCTATAAGCAATATGAAAAAGTGGGAGGCCTCATTTGTTCCTCAGCACCCAAAGTTGTAATTGTTTTTCTAGTATAGTGAAGTTTTCATACTTCCAATCTCTTTTTCTCTCCATTGTTCTCAATATCGTCTTAGCGATCTAACTAAGCAGGTTCGGAACGACCAGCACAGGTCTTCGCATAGGAAGCTTGTGCACCATATGGGTCGAAGTGTAGCAAAAATACTAAGTCCGTGACAAACAGCTCTAATTGGCAAGTATCAACTGACGAACAGAAAAATAAAGCATAGTAGACAAGTCAAGTTGCAAGTATCAAACTGATGTACAAGGAGAAATGAAGCATAGTAGACTTGTCAAATGATTATTTAAACAAGGAAGCTAATCACAGACAGACCAGTTGATGCAACCTACTTCATTAAAACTATTAGGTAAAATAATATTTGCCTTGAAGAATTACACAATGAAGGATAGAGTAATCTCTAAAGTCAGTTAATGCTATTATCCCCCCTCAAGCAAGACGTGGGATGAGGTCCAACGCGTAGCTTGTCCCGAAAAAATTCAAAGAGAGGGCGAGGAAGAGCCTTGGTGAAGATGTCCGCAATTTGTAAGTCGGATGAAATAAATTGCGTGTCTAAGCGACCTGACGAGACGAGTTCTCGGACGAAGTGATAGTCAATATCAATGTGCTTCGCTCATTTATGAGCACCTGGATTTTGACTAAGAAAAATAGCATTGTTCTTGTCCGAAAAAAGAGAGGGACATAAGGGGACCTGGACCTGAAATTCCCGAAGAAGCTGAAGCACAAAAATCAATTCTGAAGCTACATTCGCTAGGGCACGATATTCAGACTCACAGCTGGAACGGGAGACGGTTGTTTCTTTGCACTCCAAGAAACTAGATTTCCACCCAGATAAATGGAGTACCCATAGGTAGATCGTCTAGTTTCCATACAACGGGCCCAGTCAGCATCAGAATAGGCAACTACCGTAGGCAATGAGCTACGAGTGAAAGAAAGGCCGAATGATGGTGTATGTTTCACGTAGCGAAGGATGCGCTTTACTGCCTGAAAATGCTCAATAGTTGGACTCTGAAGGTGCTGACTGACAAGATTCACTGCAAAGGACAAATCTGGTCTAGTAACCGTGAGATACTGAAGAGCGCCCACTAAAGAGCGATAGAGGGTAGGATCATCAAACAACTTGCCATCTGTAGGAAGCTGACAACCTGCAACTAAAGGAGTGGAAATAGGTTTGGAATCCTCAAGAGCCGCTCGTTGAAGAATATCACGAGCATATTTGGCCTGATTCAAAAAAATGCCAGAAGAAGTATAAGTTACTTCAAGACCCAAGAAATAACTGAATTTACCCAGGTCCTTAATGGCAAATTCCCGACGAAGACGAGAGATAAACGACTGCAAACACTCTGAGGAATTCCCTGTCAAGATGAAGTCATCAACATATACTAACAGATATAAAATAGTCGACCCACAGATGTATATGAACAAAGATGAATCAGAACGACTACAGGAGAATCCAATGCTCAATAGAAAATTACTGAGTCGTTGAAACCAAGCACGTGGAGCTTGCTTGAGACCGTATAATGCCTTTTTAAGGCGACATACATGATTCGGGAATTGTGCATCTTTGAACCCAGGCGGCTGTTCTATGAAGATAGGCTTTGGCAGAACACCATTCAGAAATGCATTTTTGACGTCTAACTGATGAAGAGGCCAGTTGTGCAGAACAGCTAGAGATAAAACAATTCTGACAGTAGAAGCCCGGACCACAGGACTGAAAGTGTGGGAATAATCGAATCCTGGAAGTTGAGTGAAACCTTGGGCAACGAGGCGGGCTTTATGGCGATCAATCGAACCTTCAGCCAGAAACTTAGTTCGAAAGACCCATTTCGAACCCACAATATTACGGATCAGCCTGCCTCGGACTGGTACCTGGACACAGGAGCATCGGCTCATATGACTCCTTCTCCAAGCAACTTGGACTCCTCCATGCCGTATACAGGTTCGGATACTGTCATTGTTGGTAATGGTGAATTATTATCTATATCTCATATTGGCTCATGTTGGTAATAGATTCCTTTGAAATTGATCTCTAGAAAATGGTCCAGGAGGCCCATATGGCAAGCCGAAGTATGTATTTAAATATAATATTTTTTTATTGACTTGTATTTGTATGAGAGGACTAAACGACCAACTTCAAAGTAAAAAATAACAATAAAAAAAATAGGGTGTCGGAATTGGTAGTAGAGGAAGAAGAGGGAGTTGATGCAGCCATAGCGTGAGGCCTGGCTGAAAATGAGAGAGGAGAAAAGGGAAAAGGAGAGGAGAGGTTCAGTTATTTGGCTCTGATACCATATTAGGTAAAATAATATTTGCCTTGAAGAATTACACAATGAAGGATAGAGTAAATCTCTGAAGTGTTAATGCTATTAAAAACCTTGTGTGCGTGTGTGTGAAGTTGTGTGCTATACAGACAATTGACAAGAAACGATTTTACTATCACTTTCAAGTTTCATGGTACAAGTTCAAGACACTCGTCTACATCTTGAGATTTGTCTCGATCTTTGTTACAATGCTCAGTTCAAAGAGACCTTTCCGATACGCAAGTTAACACACTTCACCCTCCTTATTCAACTAAATATTGCTCTAAGTCGATGTTGTGGAAGTTGAAGCCTACTAATTAAGCCGCCATGGTGTTGGCCACATCAATAACAAAGCGATATTTGACATCTCCCTTGAGAAGCCTTTCCATGGCCGTATTAATGTAGTTCATAGGGATGACCTCCACATCTGCTGTTATGTTATGTTCCGCAGCAAAATCTATCATCTCTTGCGTCTCTTGCATGCCTCCTGTTGCACTTCCAGCCACAAGTTTCCTTCCTGTTCGATCAAAATTGGACTCTCAAACTTGTCAGTCGCCAACAAATTGAGAAATGCATGCTATATTAATCTTCTTCTTTTTTTGTGTTGAAACAAAGGTCTAAGGATTGATTACATTACCTACAAGTAGAGGAAATATTGGCAACTCGAGTGGCTTTTCCGGTGCGCCCACCATTACTAGCTTTCCATGGTTCTTCAGAAGATCAAGCAATGGCTGCAATGGGTGCTGGGCAGAAACTGTGTCGATTATACCATCGAATGTACCGTTGGCAGCCTGACCGACAAACAAATTGCATAACACATGATTCACAAGATGCAAGTTCATGAATGAATGAATGAATAATTAGGTCTGTTAATAGTTTGTCAACTGGACCAGGTGAACCAAGTCTTTGAATAGCAAGCATCATTAACAGAGCCCATAGTTACCTTCATTTGTCCGAGATCTCGGCTGACCAGAAAAGCATCGGCGCCTAAACTCTCAATGGCTTCCTTCTCCTTCCTCGGAGACGTGCTTATCACCGTGACTTTCACACCAAACGCCTTGGCAAACTTCACGGCTAGATGGCCCAGTCCACCAAGCCCGACGACGCCCAAATGTTTGCCCGGCTCATTGAGTCCATAGTACTTCAAGGGGCTGTACACAGTGATCCCAGCACACAGAAGTGGCGCACCAGAGTCCATGGGCAATGTATCCGGGAACTTCACCACATAGTGCTCCTCCGCCACAATCCAGTCGGAGTAACCTCCATAAGTTCTCGTGCCGTCGTGGTAGATGAAGTTGTAGGTGAGTATGGTGTCACGGCAGTAGCTCTCCAGACCTTTCGTGCAGTCGTCACACTTGTCGCAGCCACCAACCATGCATCCGATCGCCGCCTTGTCCCCAACCTTAATTTTTTTCACTTCAGAGCCAACCTCAATGACAATACCGACAATCTCGTGCCTGTCAGAAGAACAATGATGTATTGAATGAAAGTTAACACTGTTTGAATCAAGTTAATTATGGCTGGCTAGGCACTATTAATATATATTGCGTTCAGGGCTGGCCCAGGGTAAGCCAGACAAGACTTCGAACTTGGACAACCCTTATTTGCTTAGGTCAACCCCAGGCTCAGTATGATCCCAATAGAGGGCTGGGTCGTGGGTGACCCTCCAAGATTGGCCTACAATAAGGGTCAAGGGCCAACCAAACTAGTTCCGGATAGGGCAACCCAACCCCTTGTGCCGACCTTGATTGCGTTGTAGGTAATATTGTAAACCACATCGTAACTATAGACTATTGATTTTGCAGGTAGATCAAACTAACTGAAGCAACAAAGGAATATGAAGATGTTGCTAGCTATGATCGGAGATGAAGAGTAGTATGTACCCAGGAACCATGGGATACTCCGAGAATCCCCACTCATTCCTGACGAAGTGAATATCCGAATGGCAGACTCCGCAGTACATTATCTTTATGCTGACGTCCTTGGGGCCTGTATTCCTGAACGAACAACAGCAAAATGCATCATGGGTGCATCTACGATTAGAATCATATGATATCGATAAGCCATAGCTTTGATACTACTTTATACTTGAGTTACATACCTTCTGGAGAAGTTGAATGGTGAGAGAATCCCAGCAGAGTCGCGGGCAGCCCAACCGAAGGCCTTTTGAGGGTGTTCTTCCTGTGGAGATTTCGCCATCGGTAACTTATTTCTCTGTGAACTCCTTTCTCTTCTCTTCTGTAGAGAGCTTTGTGAATTGTAGTAGCTTCCAAAGGTTACAGACTATATATATACATAAAAGAGTCAAAACACAAACATATATTCATAGTTTCAACAAATAAAATTATATACAGAGGAAAGTTCGTCAGGTCATCATATAGGCCCAGGAAGGTAGGAAGTCGTTGATGAGAAAAAAGAATTCTGATAATAAAAATATTTTCAGCTGCAGTGGAGCCGGTAGTTGGAAGTATAATTTAAAGTATCCTTATATTATACTATAACACATTAATAAACAATAGGAAGTTTATGTAATCAGTGATGTCAGTACTAAATAACAGGAAGTTTATGTAATCAGTGATGTCAATAGTATAGGAACTCAATTGCTTTTCTAACACCACTCATGATCTCATCAATTAGGTCCCTATTCAATGTAATGGTATCAATATCTCACATCAATGGGGTGGTCAACTATTCTAAGTCAATACAAAATAAATAAATAAATAAAAAGTAAAAACGACTAACAGGATATAAATACTGAAATAACATAAATAAATAAACATAAAAATTAGTAATAATGACAAGGTATTTTGTCTGAGTGGTGTAAAAAATCGACAACGTCCAGTGACTCGGATCGTTAGAAAACAATGATGTGATTGTCAACTCTCGTAAATGTCTCTGGATGTTGAAATAAACTTCACAAACGTTTCCGTCATAAAAGAAATGTCTGTGATCGCCTACCCACAAGTTCAATGCTGTACATAGTAAAAAAATCATAATTTTTGCCGTTTAATCCACTTTACACCGAAAAGCGTACCAAAACTAAGGTCCCTAAAAGTCATCAATTTATACATCTACAGGTCTGGTTTGACAATACGAACTCAATCGTATATCCAAAATTGAATTTTGGTGAGCCATGCACAAATTCGCCAGCTGGATCGGGTCGTAGGCCCGTCAAAATAGCGTTTTGGTCAACCTTCATAGAATCGCACAAAACTTGGCTCACGGGACCAGAAAAATATTATGAATCCAATGGCGCAAGTTTCGTCTCAGTTCGATGAACGGTTTGAAATTGGGCACAATGTTTGCAAAATACCGATACGGAGGACTTTCGATGGATACGGTTCAATTTCGTCGTGCATACACAATGAAATCGAGTTCCGTCGAATCTCACACGTCGACAACATCCATATGCGTCTTTCGATGCTCATAGGTTGCGACAAACATGTCATCCGGTTTGTGGGGACGCAAGCCGTATCGGAAAGTTTTTCCAAAATTTTAGTTTTTGAAACATAATTTTTTTGGGTTTTGGAAATGACTTTAAACATAATATGTCACGCCCCAGAACCAGAATACTGGACGGAGGCGGACACAGCCAGCTACGCAATCCTAAAGTACGTTAATACTCTGAAATCACGTATAAGCTGTCAAGACATGGGGGTTACTCTACAAGCCATCAGTCAATCCTATGGTTTAACAATCCTAGATATCTCAATCACAGGCAATTATACAAGAGCAAGGAGTACGATCATCATACATACAATAGTAAGGCGTCCCGAACCATATATACATGAGTGATCATGAAGCTAGTACCACAAAGCTGATGACTAGCTAGAGTATTAGTCGTACATGATAAGGACTAGCTATAGTCTAGAATACACATATCATGTTTATGCCCGTAGGCTACAATGTCAAGGAAAATACCAAAACACGAGCTAAACACGTGCTCGGGGCTAAACGTTACAAGAGGAGAATTTACATATCAGTGGGAGGATGAAGAAGAAACCCACTGAGGCACTCTGGTGCTCCGGCTGGTCACCGTCGAGTAGATGGTACGGTAGATCCTTCGGACTTTTCTATCAGAACCTGGCCATGCAAAACCAGTGGGGTCAGACCCCAAATAGCAAGTACCACAAAGGAGGCCGAACTATGAACTTAAAACCAGCAATCATTAGTAAACAAAGCAAGCAATAAGTAAGGGAGGATCGAGATTTGTGCAGTACCAATGCACTTATCCCGACATAGGAAGACAGTAAGTAAATCATCATTTGACATAAAGTAAACTGGAGAACATATTAAATAAATAGAGCTAGGCAATATACGAAGAGAGGACGAAGGTACTGTTCTGGAAGCCAGGTTACAACCCTTAAACCAAACAAGGACCGAGATTGTAACCCTTCGCCTGAACAGAACTTAGTCTTTGATCATTTATTGCTAAAGGTGTCAATCATTAACGTGAAAAGGAGAGAGTACAATGATAAAAGTGACAATGAATAGTACAATATGCTAGAGTGACAATAGAGTACAATCGTTATAGTGACAATCTGGAGTGACAATCATTCAATCATTCTGGTACAATCTTACAATCAATCAATTCTAGACAATACTATCCTGGACTAGACTCCATCCAAGCAATCACGGCCAATCATTGCCTACGGCTTTCTATATTAACTAACTAGGGTTATCACAAGCCTAGTTACTAGCAATATGCAACGAGATTCTTCCAAGTCCAGTTACCCGCCTGCTGCTACCTGAGTGACCCCAGCAAAGAAAAGGAAAAGATAGCATGATATAGCAGACACACTGTAGTAAGATACATGTGTCCTAAGGTACCACACTCGACGGCGGGCTGGAAGTGCGCTCATCTCGACGGATAGCAACAAATCCCATGTATATATATATATATATATAAGGCCGGGATCAAAGGGGCAAAAGGTAACTGGGAAAGTCTCTCCATGAACTACTTGATCAATCTAGTCATTAATCCTAGCCATATTCAGTATGAATCCCTGACCGTGGGAAACCAGGGATTCATGTCCTAGACATGATGCGAGACGAGACGGGTTCATTTGTACAAACACAGTCACCCACGGTGTCCAGGCCATTTATTCTTGTCAAGTCACGTTAGCCGTCGCAACAACATTACGAGAAATATATCATGTCAGGTTTATCATGTCAAGAGTGTGCCACGGCGGGCCACTATCAAGAATTATCATGTCAAGTTTACTGGTCAAGAGTGCGCCACGACGGACCACTATCAGGTCATGTCAGGTCATTAATCAGGAGTGCACCACTACGGGTCACTGTCGTATTTAGGGTACATGTGTCGGACAGTATAGTACAAGCATTCAATCAGGAGACTCAAGTTATGCTGAGGTTACAAGACACAAGTCATCATTAAAGATCAAATAACAATAGAGAAATAATAATAACAATAATTAAATAGCTGGACAAGGCACAGGAAGGAGCCCTGCGGCTCAGGGTCACTATCAAGTCATGCTAGTTCCTTGTCACACCATGTCATATGCAATTGTCATTTTAATCATGTCAATCAAATCAGGATTATCAAGTTCAGGACAAAAGGCGTAAGGATATAAAATGGGCGTAAAAATACACAATAAATCACGTGCCTAGTTATCATACTAATAATAATAGAGCAACAACAATAATAATATAACAGGGCAAGGGAAGTCCATGCGGCTCAGGGGATGAATTCATACGGCTCAGGACAGGTCAGGGTGTATGCGGCTGAAAGAAAAAAACTCATGCGGCTCGAGATTGCTGGATTCCATACGGCCAGGAAGATAGGCGCTATGCGGTTACAAGGGATACAACGCCATGCGGCTCACGGGGAAAGGGTTCTCATGCGGCTGGAACGGGACTTGGGTTCATGCGGCTCGCAGAGCAAGGGCTATGCGACAGAACCGAGTCGAGTCCCATGCGGCCAGGGAATAAAAGGATCTTATGCGGCTGCTCTCAGTGAGTCTTATGCGGCTGGGAAGAAGTTCTCCTGCGGCTGGGTCAAGTAAAGTCTTATGCGGCCAGCGGGAAGAGGGGGCGCATGAGACTGAGCTAGATCATTCATGCGGCTGGAATGAGACTCAGCCTATGCGGCCAAGAGAGAAGTGGGTCTATGCGGCTGGGGGCGAGTTGGACCCCATGCGGCTGGAAGGGACTGAGGACTTATGCAGTCAATAATTCGTATTCATGCGGCTGGAATGATGGGTGCACATGCGGCTGACAGCAAGGGGGCGCATGCGGCTACGGGGTTTCAGGATCTCATGCGGCTCGATTATGCATGCGGTTTGGAAAACACTTGCCGCATGAAATGTTCATGCGGTCAAGTCAAGCACAGTTCTTCTTCTCCAAAATTCCGAGAAAAGAACACCATGGAAGCCAAGTTCTCAAGCTTCATAAAACCTTCATCCAGAGCCCAAATTCGAACTTCCATAGGTCAAAACGGCTCATAATGAAATGCTCTACAACATAGAACCATCAAAACTCGGAAATAACAAGATTAAATAGATCAAAACCCATGAAAACTAAAATTACTTCAAAGCTAGATCTACAATAATCGAACCATCAAAATGGAAAACTCTAAGTTCTAAACAAGCTTAGAATATAACAAGGAAGAGAATGGAACAAACAAAATTAAGATCATCCAACATTCGGAAGGGTGTACTTGCCTCACTCCAATGGCTAGGGTTTGGTGGAAAGAAATGAATGAGGGTGAATGAGGAGGGAGAGAGAAAAAGTGGCTTATATAACAAGCTCAAGTGATCTCCACCATTCATTCCTCTCCACTCAATCTAAACCATACACCTCATCTCATGAGAAACCAAACTAAACCAAACCAAACCAAGTCAAAGTGGAACCGAACCGAATAAAACCAAATCCAAGTTAAACCAAGTCATGAAATCCTACACTTAGAAAAATTTTAAAATATCATGCAAATCGAGAAATACGAAATACGGCTCAATAAACACGTATCCGTATAAAATACCGATACAGTGAGACGGGTCTCACATAATATTTTCAACTATATTAAATATAAAAATGGGGTAATGATGTTCTATAGTCAACAAACGTCTTCAAACAAAATTTAAAAATCGTGCATGATTTGGAAGAAAACAATGTTCAAAGTAGGGTAGTTGGACTATTTTTTGACAGTTTCAAAATCTATTTTTTCATCAACTTTGGATCGATTTTGTGATCAATCCAGGATATCTAAATTCATTCTATTTGAAGGAAGTCCTAGAGGGTCATGTAGGCACTCCGTAACTTTTTACGGTTCATGAAATGGACAACTACACAAGAAGAAAGAGAGCAGAGAACAAGGGTACCTAAAATTCTGTCCAAGAACAGAGCTCTGAATTCTCGGCAGAAATTCGGCGACCACGGTGGTTCTCCGGCAATGTCAAGGACGGCGCTAGGTCGCTGTCGTCGGGGCTACTCTGGGTTTGTGGTGTGAAGTGGTTGGAGGAAATTTTTCGTATAAAAAGAACCCAGGGTCGCGTTGTTTGGTGAAGGGTCGTGCTCTCGTTTCAAAGAGTTCGGTTCTGTTATGAAAGTGCATCTCGCGAGAAATTATTTTTTTACTATGTTTTTTTACTATATATATATATGTGTGTGTGTGTGTGTGTGTGTGTGTTTGGTGAAGGGTCGTGCTCTCGTTTCAAAGAGTTCGGTTCTGTTATGAAAGTGCATCTCGCGAGAAATTATTTTTTTACTATGTTTTTTTACTATATATATATGTGTGTGTGTGTGTGTGTGTGTGTGTGTGTGTGTGTGTGTGTGTGTGTGTTACAAAATAAATCTAAATAAATAAGGAAAAATCTCCAAAAACATTTTTTATATAATTTCTAATATAAATATGTACAATTTACATTGTATTTGTACATGGTGTAACAAAAATTGCTACAATATCTAATTAAAGTTTATTAATAATAAAGTTAGAAACTATTTATTATTTAATAAAATACAGTATTTATATACAATAACATAATTTGAAAAAAATTAGGGGTTTACATCATACTCAACTTATAAAAATTTTGCCCTCGAAATTTAAAAGTCAATGCGTTAACTAAGGAATGCATTTAATGCTATACGGTAGCAAAAACAAATTACTCGAAATCAAACCTTGATTCTCGAATAGGTGGGGAAAACGGTTACGTATGTCATCATCGCGCTCCCAAGTGAATTCTCCTAGAGAGTGGTGCTTCCATGACACACGAACCAGAGGTATAGACTGGTTCCGCAATACCTTCACTCTGCGATCGATGATCTCTACTGGCTGCTCCTGGTATGACAAACTAGGGCCAACTATAATCTCGGAGTGATCGAGGACATGACTGCTATCTGCAACATACATTCTCAGATGCGACACATGAAAGACGTCATGTACCCCTTCTAATGATGGTGGTAGTGCCAATCTGTAAGCAACTTTACCAACTCGCTCCAAGACGTCGAATGGCCCAATATATCTTGGGCTTAACTTGCCGCGACCTCCGAAATGAATTGTGTCTCTAGTAGGTGATATCTTTAAGAAAACATGATCGCCTTCCTTAAATTCCAAAGGACGATGATGAAGATCTGTCCACTGCTTCTATCTTGTGCTGCTCGCAGGTGGCCTTGAATCATCTTCACCTTTTCTACAGTGCTAACTACCAGCTCTGGCCCCAAAATCTGTCGCTCTCCTACGTTGCTCCAACAAATAGGAGACCGACACTTCCTACCATACAAAGCTTCAAACGGAGCCATTTGAATGCTCCCTTGAAAGCTATTATTGTAAGAAAACTCTACAAGATGAAGATGGTCTTTTCATGATCCATCGAAGTCTAACATACATGCCCTCAACATATCTTCTAGCGTCTGAATAGTATGCTCTGACTGTCCATCAGTCTAGGATGATAAGCCGTACTAAACTTCAGATGAGTACCCAAGCTTTTCCGCATGCTTCTCCAAAAATGAGACGTGAATCTCGAATCTTGGTCTGATATAATACTAACTAGAACACCATGTAGCTTCACAATATGCTTCATATACATGTCAGCTAATGCTTCAATGGATTGGCCCACTCTGAAGGGCAAGAAATGGGCTGACTTGGTGAGTCTATCCACTATCACCCATACTGTATCTCGTCCATAGGGACTCTTTGGGAGTTGTCGATCGTGGGTTGATTGTAAACTTTGTGATTGATCAGGGTGAGACTATAAAGTCATCGACGATTGTTTCGATACGTATAGCATCTCGGGTGTCGATCGTGGGTAGAAAGACTCGAACTCAATACGAGTAGATGTTTCGTGAATTATGGAATTATCGACGGTAGTGCATGAATTATTCTGAGTATAGTGGCACGTCAGTCGTACCGATAGAAATAGTTTTGTTCGAATTTGGGTTAGTCTCATAGAAATGGTCATAACGTGATTTGGCTCCGAAATAAGATATAGTATGGTTCGTAGTAACTATCCTTCGCTAATGATCCACAATTATCGAGCATAGCTTCATGGCAGCTGACCCTAGAAGACTTGACTGCCAAATCAAAGTAAATATTACAGACCCATAAGATGACCCATATGATGTCGCATATGGAATTGTGTCTAAAAAATAAAGATGGCCAGCATGTTGATGATAAGTTTAGGTGATTGAATAATTGTTTCGAAAATTGATGGAACAGCTTCGGCTGAGAATGATATGGTCAGATTTGAGAATTGATCACATGAATGCTTGAATGACTATGTTGGTCGACGATCGAAATAAAAGTTCACAAACGAACTTTAATGAAACATATAGGCGATATCGAGAATCGTGCTATGCATAAGAGCGAGCGGTAAGAGAATGACTCTCAAATTGTGTTATTGGTTTTGGATTCACCTAGCAATTGAGCTTACATGGACATGTTTAGAATTTTGCTAGTAAATTCCTACTCGATAGAAATCAAACATAAGATTCGTTGTAGAGGCCTTTATGTCAAAACGATCGTTGCCTTCGAGCACTGTCGCCTCGCATTAAACTTTTGAGTTGGAAAGACCGTTGCATTTGAGCATGTCGACTCGAACTGAACCTTTCTGTCGGATAGATTGTTGCATTTATGCAACGTAAATATTAAAGTTGCATTAGGAGAATTTAAGCACGGTGTCTTGGTAAGTCACTTAGAGGGCGTAGCCCTGAATGTTGATGCATTTGCAAGTCAACAAAGGAAAATCATTTGGAGATGAGTTGCAATGTGAAACTTCAGAAATAGTTGGACAGTGACTTTAAAACGTAAGGCATTGCGGAGACTCGTTACGATCGGATGCGCGACGGCTTAACGCAATGCATATAATTGATGGTCTATGCAAAATATACGAAATAAGAAGTACGATTTTCAATCGTGTCGCATATTACGACTTTTGTTGAATGAATCACGTATGTATCGAATATACATATGCGATAAAATTTTGAAAATGGTTGCTAGAGATAAGTCCGGTCGAGAGTACGAGATGACAAGTATCTAGGATTGAAAATTTACCTGTTAGCTTTGTTCCAATTCTGTACCACTGGCTTGGTTGAAATACATATATTTTTGAGATGTCTTGAATATGTGTAACGATTCAAATCAAGTTGTATGCTGAATTCAAATCAAGCTGCAGGAAAGACTGTGAAAGATAACGAAAGCTTGCACAAGTGTTTGAAATGGAACAACGATAGTAGGACGAGATCGTGAAACGATCTAGAAACACTTGGCTTGAGTGTTGATTTCGGTTCGAGGATGAACCTTATTTTGAGTGGTAAATTATGTAATGTCCTGCTCCGTACGGTGCATTATGCTGAGTAGTTAACTCGAAAAGTTGCGTTGACCCGATGAAGTGTCGATGCAAATCGATACAAGAGTTACGTTGATCCGAGGAATGCATCGAGTAAGATCGATGCAAGTGTTAAGTGGGTCTGAGAGAAAATATTGAACCGGTTCGAAGATTCTAAGAAATCGAATTGATGCAACGCACAAGTCCAATTCGAACAAATATTAATTTTAGTTGGTTTCGTGTGTAGGCTATACGTTTACGCTGAAATATAAGAGGTCGACATTTTATCTTATTTGCAACAGAGTTCGCAAAACTAAATTATCGCCTCGCAACGGACTGAGGCATAGGCACGGTAAGCTAAGTCGGTCGAATAATTCAATGAAGCATGAAGTGCACAAATGGCTAAGTCAGAAGAGTTGGCCATACAATAAAGTTATGAAATCGAGCCGCATCGGCTCGACAAAACAACAAGTTGTATCGGCTTAAGTTTGGAGGATTTGAACCTTTTTTCCTACTCCTTCATGCCTAAGTAAAATGAACCATTGTATGCTAAGTTAACCTATCGAGACCACGGACGTGGCTCGAAGGAAGGAAATCGTAGTGCGTGTCGAATACTAGGTAGAACAATTGAAATGAAACGTACATCAAATGTACGAATCGCTATTGAACATCGGAACATCGCAAAGGTGAGCGTATTGGTGCGTAAGCCATAAGAACATGGGATAACTGTATACGAGTGCCTCAGAGCACAAGTCATTTGTGCCCTCGCGCACGAGTTAGAGGACTAGCATATTGAAATACTATATCAGCGTGAGTGCCTCAGTATACGAGCTATAGAACATTGAATGCCCTATCGAGGCGTGTCTCGGTGCACAAGTCGGAGAAAAGGAACATACATCGTGAACACTAAGACATAGAACATGGAAATACTAAATCGGGGCGTGCATTGAATGCACAACTCGAAGGATATCGGATAACTATTGAATGCGATATGATGCATCAAAATGTTTATGGCCTTCGGGGCGTTCGTTGATGAACATTGAGTTGGGGCATTATGCCAATAGAAATAGAGATAGGTGAATTACTTGGTTGTATGAGTTTGACGCATTGCATGGTTACAGACAACTTGTGCACAAGTTTATTATCCCTCGAACGTGGTAGGCCGGAAATGCCGGGACCGTTCGATCTAGAAAGAAAATTTGATAAGGGTATTGTGTCACTACAACAAAAAACCCTTTTAATGACGGCTAAAAAGTGTCATTAATGACGAACCATGACGCTTTTTTTCTTTCAAAGCAACCGTTATGAAAACGGGTGTTATAAATGTTTTTTAAAAGCGTTATAAAAAAACCGTCATAAATAGTTTCTATAAAAGCGTTATGAATAGATAATCTGTATAAGCTCAATGGAGAATATTTATAACACTCAATATTACTGAACTCATCACATTTATAATGCTTAATACTGCACATTATATATTACTTTCCAAAAACTTCTCAATTCAATTTTAAAACAACCACTTTGAACTATATTCACAAGAAAATATCGAAATGTTATATCACCATCTTCATTACATTTTCTCAAAATAGGGTATCCAAATACATATATTTACAACTACTACTTAAATGGATCCTCAAAACAAGTAATTACTTTGGCTTCAACTTGAGCACATCAAAACTGTCAACATCACGTGTAGGAAATTCCTGAAAAAGATAAAAACATGGTTCAATATACTTTGTAATATTGCTCATGTACCAAAACATAAACTGAGGATTCACAAGGCAATTGCATACATGTCAATAGGTAAAATCTTATAGAAGGGAAAAGGTTTCACTGGGAACGGACCCTGTAAAACAAAAATTGATATCTGTATTTGCATTGCACCCATTTTGGTCAACAACAGCAGGAACCTGAAAGATAACAATCACACCATTACAAGGAAAGAAAAAAAGTGTAAATGGCTCCAATTCTGAATCTGCAGTGAATGGAAAAATATATCAAGAATATCCAGCCATCGACTTACACTATCAGGGTCCAGTGACCACCCTTCAGGCCCTTTAACCTTGACAACAAATGAACCCTGTGCAAGGAACAAAGAAAAGGTAAAGTTAGAAAATAACTTTAATCGTAGATCCCACGTGCAGACTCCTTAATCTGCCTTAAAACCTGTGCACGCATTAACCCTGGACTCTGTAGGAACACAATCAGAAAATTACCAGAAACATAAGACAAGTCATGCCAATGATTGAATAAATAGCATCAACTAAATTAGTGTAATGTACTTTTCTAGAACTAAAGATGCATACAGCTTTTCCTCTTCTCACTGAAAAATGATAAATTGGCGAAAGTCCAACCTCAAAGATTTATAGGCTTAAAAACATTTTTATGGTGGTTGCACCTTGCACCTTGTAGACTGGTACTAATTTGGATTTCTTGTCATAACCCACTGCACGTTCAACTGGTCACTTAAACTACCAGACCGAAAGGAAAAAAAGGTTCTAGCTACACTTAAAATGTTGTAACTACTTCAGAAGTTATTAAGCTTTGGGGTTGTGGTGATTTTGTATGTATGTGTGCATGGAAATCTCTAAACCCTAACATCAGGATGCTGTTATTGGTATTATTGAGTCCTAGCATCATTTAAACTTGGTATAATGCCAAATGTTTCATCCTCCATTCCCCATGTTTTCCTTTAACTATTCAAAAGACTCGGCCTAAAACTATTACTTTATAACTAACTAGCGAGGGTCATTGAACAAGAAGTAGCAACAAATCAAATTTGAAAATGGGAACTCAAACTAGGTCAAATTCTAAATTATGGATATTCACATTGGGCAAATACACTATCAAATAAATTATTGTCGCAGATCGTCAATACCAAGTGACCATGTTGTACAAAGGAAACATGGTAATACGTAAATATGATAATCATAATAATCTATTAATCTGCACACTAAGATAATAAAAAAGTAGAAGCTACCCATTTCTACTCTACATCATCCCTTGTGGTCATGCACATCAGTGACCTAGGTATCATGTTCAATGAAGGATCTACATAGGGAAAAGAAGAATTAAAAAAAGGATTGGCATAAAGTGATCGGATGTCACTAGAAGTACTAATCGGTTTTAGGTTTTGATAAAAACATGGTTTAATATACTGTCCACTTACCTTCATAACCCATGCCCAGACTAACATGAGCAAAAGGAGGGAAAGGAAAAAGGCCGGTAGAGCCACAAGTATTGCAAAATTAATTTCATTTGCCTTGAGAATCTGACCCAGTTCAAGCATATAGCCCTGCCCACAGAAATTAGCTAACATGATTACATCACTAGATGGGGGAAAAATCTTACAAATAGAGTGATCTAACTCACGTCTCAAGGTCCAGCTTTAGCTTTTGAATCTGCATATCCATAAAGGTTATAAGCCACTAGAAGGTAGGCAGGTTGCAGAAAATATTCTAAAGTTTACGACAAACACCTGTATAAGCATGGCTCTGGCGAGTTATCCACTGAAAAGATTTGTCAGAGGATGCATTAACTCCTCCTCATATCTAAAAAAACAAAACAAACATGTGCATGAGCTGAATATGAATCCATTCATCAAACATGATAACATATGAATATTATGGACAGCCAGGCATTAAGAGATGTTCACATAGAAAATCCTGAAATAAATTTATTTTCTACACACTCTACCATAAGAGAGATGGTAATTAGACGGAAACCATAGAGAAGACATATAGTGCTGGAAAAAATCAAATGATGCCATGGCCTGAAGAGAAGACACAGACCCCCTTAGCAAAATCAACAACTAGGAGACACATTTACCAAATACTTGGGAAACACGGATGCCTTCCAAAAATGGTTGTCGGACACTCCTAAAACAGTGTCGTGTCCCCATGTCCAGTACGTGTTGCCAAGTGATCACAAACAAGAGGTGGAGAAGAAAAAAAAAGAATGCCAAAGGACCTTGGTGAATATCCCGATGCCGCACTCGATCCCGAACTTGGCGAGAAAGAGGTCGTCGGCGAGCAGCCTCTTCCTGAACCCGGCCATGCCCAGCATAATTCACATTCAACAGCTTCACCATAGGTGCAATGGAAGCTTTTATTACCAATCAATCTCCAGTTCATCACACATAACAGCACTCTGCACTCTTCATCACCGATTTCCTACAGGTCTTTCGCATAGCACAGCGGAAAGCTCTGAAATCACCCCTTACACATGTCACCGGTATTGCCAATAATAGTGTGGATGTTAAAAAAGTTGGATTTTGGAAGGAAAATCACAAGAGTTTCTCATAACCCCATTTCTTGATATTCTAGACTTCAATGGAAAATACATAAAACTTTCGATTTTCCCATTAAATGCAACTACTGCAAAAAGGAGTGGCTACTAAAACTTTGGATTTGGGAGGGAAAATCGCAAGAATTTCCCAGACATCCAGAGATTAAATATAAACCCAGATTATTTGTCCATTGTTGGTATCCTTAAAAAAACTAATTTCCCGTGTCATGTCGGACACGTACCAGACAATCCAAATAAAACTAGGGTACACAAAAACAAGTGTTGTGTCCGTGTCATATCAGTGTCCCGTGTCCGTGCAACACAGACTAAAAGGAAAAAAACTAAAATTCACCTTGTGTGTAAGCCAAATGAGCAGGACATCCGAAGCCGGCACCATCCTAAAACCGCCATCCCCAAATTTCTGCACCGGAGAAGGCACACCACCTCCGCGGCCCCGGATGCTCGCCCCCTCCATCGTTGCACGCCTCCTCCAACCTCCTTCAACCGAGAGTCTCCGTGTCTAAAGCAAACGCCTCCCGAGAGAACATTCCCGCCCCCGTACACAACCACGTACTTTCCGACCCCCGCCGCGAAAAACACGCTACGGGGGCTAGGCCTGTCGCCACCCGTCTCGATCACTTTCCACGCCCCTCCCGTCGGATCGAAGCAATGCACGCCATAGAGCTCCTCGCCGGAGAATCCGACGACGGAGGATCGTTGGAGAGGGAGGGAGAGGCGGCAGGGGTGGGGTGAAAGAGAGAGGAAAATTTTAGGGTTTGGGGAGAGAGTTCTTCTGAATAAGATCGTGAGGGGATAGAATATATTACAGAAAGTTTATTACAAGTTTGCCACCACTTTTAACTATTAATAATGCTTTATTTAATAAGCATTATTAAAATCCTATAAATAGTCCAAACCGTTATATTAAAAGGTATTTCTCAACTTTGATAACGCTTATGTATCAGCCGTCATTAAAACTCCTTGTCGAGCGTCATTAATAGGTCTTTTTGTTGTAGTGTGTGGGGTATTTCAATCTGTTCGGCTTGCGACCTACCATTGAAATGGAGCGCCACAAATATCGATTATGTTCGAAAGTACTTCAAGGAGTGGGATTAGCACCCCAGGCTGAGTAGTCACCATCGTACCCTATGTATGTAATGGTGTTAAAGCCAGTGACCTTCATATAGTAAAGGAACGACAGGTTGAAAGTGCAGGCACACGGAGATCCTGCACAAGATCACTTATAACATGACAGGAAAAGATGGTAGGCGTATTCACCTTGCGTCGGACAAGGATGAGTGCGTCGATATTGGTAAACGTCGTGCCACTAAACAAACACGAGATTGCTATATGTTGTTGGCTTGCTTATATAAATCAAACATAACATGCTTGCCATGATAACATGATTTACTGCTTCGAATATGCCATGAAACGTATACTAAGGCAATGATAGAACGATCACTAAATTATATGTTGCATGATTCAATATATCTACTTAATGTTTGTTTAGTAAAGTGGGTCTCTGATCAGTATGTGAGAGGATTAGTATTGATCTCCCACCAGATTGCTTGCAGGTTCAGGGTATGATCTGCTCGCGACAGATATTCGCTTGAACGCACTGACACATAGAATGTCATAGCATTTTGAGGAGTACAATCGTATTGACGTTCGAACTTGCAACAGGATTTATGCGGCCGAGATATAGAAGACATGATGTATGAAACGGTAAAATCTTTTGTGGGCAAGAGAGAACCTGACTATTATAAGCCAATCAGACAAATTCAGTTGGACTATTGAAAGCCTTTGTAACCTCAGTTCATTTATCAATAAAGAGAATTGTTTTGTATATTTTGTTTCTTTTATTGCTAATACACAAATTAAAGATAACCATCTGAGAACTTGTCATCTTGTCTTGTATGAGTGCAACTCCAGACTCGTACGGCATCACGCCCCAGCGAGGACGAATGATTCGGATAAATCGATACGAGGACGAGCGATTTTCTGGGTCGGGGTGTGACAACATTAACGTGAGGATCAATGGCATGAGCACACGGGCGTTGGTTGACACGGGCACTACTCATAACTACATCTCGGGCGCAGAGGTCCGCCGCTTGGGTCTAGCCTTGAAAGAAGACTCGAGCATAATGAAGGCGGTCAATGCGAAGGCGTGCCCTGTGGAGGGGTAGCCACGGGAGTCCGCATAGCTACAGGAAGTTGGTCGGGTGTTGCCAATTTCACCGTTATATTACTGGATGACTTCAAGATGATACTGAACATGGATTTCCTTATCGCGGCTAAGGCGATTCCGATGCCACATTTAGGAGTTGTCGGCTTCATAGAGTAAAGCTCATCGTGCATGGTGAAAGTTGTACGAGGCAAGCTTTCGAAGGGGAAAGCTATCTCCGCTATTCAGCTCAGGAAGGGTGGCCAAAGTGAGACAGCATACCTAGCGGTGCTCGAGAAGAAGGAAGGTTTCGAGGAGGAATGTCTTTCATGCGAGACCAAGGATGTTACAAAGGGGCGTTCCGAAGAACCACTTCCGTGGAGGGAGGTGGACTGTACTACTAGGGCGGGCACGAGTACAGAGAAGCATGTTGCAAGCTGCACGGAGGCAGAAGCGACGAGGCGGAGTAACTCATACAAGGAGTTGCTCAAAGCTCGTGGGGGGCATTCGGATTGTCACTCTCCGTTCCCAGAATGCGTAGTCTTATTCATGTACAACTCATGTGTATTTATTTTAGTATTTATCATGTATTACCCTGTATTTAAATTCCTTTAATTTATGTTAATTAAGTTTCTGTTAATTAATTATCTGCTCTTTAATTCTTATGTTAATTTATTTTCTGTAATTAATTTTCCGTAATTTATTTCTGCATTTTATTTCCTGCAATTTACTTTTCTGCTTTAGTTTTATTTTCGGTTGGATGAGCCCCTTAAACCCGACCCATTAAGAACCCGGCCCAACTCCCACCTACCACCCTTTTGCTACTTAAAGCTACCCTCTCCCTTCTCTCTCCTCATTCACTCCTTCTTCACCATTACTTCTTCTTCTTCCTTTCATTACTCTCTCCACCTACCAACTAGGCAAGTACATCTTGCTCTACATGAGGACCATATTTTATGGTTCAATATTCTTCCTCTCATAATTCTAAGAGAGTTTAGTGCTTAGTATTTTTGATTTCATTGGTTCATTTCTTGTAGATCTAAGTTATTGTATTTTCGGTTGTCTATGGGTTTTGATCTAGCAAACTCCTTTGTTCTCAAGATTTGATGGTTTCATGTCGTAGAGCAGTTCATCCTACCCAATTTTGACCTTTGGAAAGTTGGATTCGAACTTATTTTGACCAAGTTATGGACTTTTGAAGCTTTGGGGTACAACTATGAAGTTCTTGCTGTTTGGAGAAGACAGTGAGCAGTGTATGCTAGCTTTTTAGCTGCGTCACTGAGCTGTGCACGCTCTTTAGCGCAGCGCAGTATGGAGTCCATACGCTGCCTTTTTAGGAAGCGTGTGTCTTGCATACGCTGCCTTTTGGAAGCGTGTGTCGTATGGAGTTCATACGCTACCTTTTGGGAGCGTATGACTTGCATACGCTGACTTGGATGGTCAGGAGTCGTATGGAGCTCATACGCTACCTTTTGGGAGCGTATGACTTGCATACGCTGACTTGGATGATCAGGAGTCGTATGGAGTTTATACGCTACCTTTTGGGAGCGTATGACTTGCATACGCTGACTTGGATGGTCAGGAGTCGTATGGAGTTCATACGCTACCTTTTGGGAGCGTATGACTTGCATACGCTGACTTGGATAGTAAGGAGTCGTATGGAGTTCATACGCTGCCTTTTGGAAGCGTATGACTCTCATATGCTAGCTTGGCTTGAGCGTAGCTTGACCTGGACGTACGCTGGCTTGAGCGTAGCTTGACCTGAGCGTACGCTGGCATGAGCGTAGGCTGACATGAGAGTAGCCTGCTTACCCTGGATCTTCTATAGCCCTGTATATTGATATCTTATTAGATATTTAACGTCCATTTTATATCCTTACGCCTTTTTGCATAAACTTGATATAATCATGATATGTTGATATTTCTGTTAATTATAGATTGTTACGTGGGATGTACCATGTGTCATAAATTGAGTTATAGATACCCGGATTGACTAGAATTAAACCCTGAGAGTTGTAGACTCGACCCCACTGAATGCTAGTTGACTTTCATGCCTTGCCACCATTGATAATGATTGTGATCTTGACTAAATTGATCATGCGTTCCTAGTTGGAACTACGAGACTGGCTAGTCGTCTTATTGAATGAAATGAATGAGACACGTTCATGTTATGAACTATTGTACTCGACTGGCTGATCCCGAATATTGACATACATGCACATGCAGGCTTCAATCTATTTATTTATTTATTTATTTAGTTATTTTTCTACAAAAGAAGCATGTGTAATTTATGGTCAAGGCATGATTACCGTGGATAGATTTGATTGTTGCATTACGCTATGTAAGACCTGCAACCTAACCGCACTGGTATCGTTGTAGAGTTGTGCATATCGTACCCCGTACGAAAGTACTCATTTGAATGACCATGATCCACGGCATGGGATTTCACTCAACGTAGAGACTATTAAGTTAAATAAAATAATGATTGCATGGAGAGAATGGATTCCCGAATTCTTACATGGCAGCCCCCTTGGGACGAGTAGTACCCGACGGGCCGGCTGGTTCCCACAGATACTGTAAATCTGCCACACGGGCAGGGAACAGTATCTGCTTTTATTATTATTGTATATTGTATATTGACGGGCGTCCTGCTAGGACTCGTCTAATTCATACATGGGCCAATTGATCGACTGGATAGACTAGCCTTGCTTGCACATAGTAAGAACTGAGGAATCCCTAATTGCATTATTCCAGGATAACTTGGGACTCATAATAGCAAGCCGTAGGATTTGATTGACCATTCAAGATGATTCGTTTGTGCACTGTACCTACTCTGTTACTTAACTGGGATGATCAGAATGTCAGGACATGATGGGCCAACTTCTGTCCTTGTTTGGTTGGGAGGTTGGTTCGAAGTATCTTGATGTGATGTGAGTTCTAGTAGCAAGCAAAGATCTATTATTATATTCTCTTACTTACTGGTTTTAGTTCTCATGTCGTGCTCCCTTGTGGTACTTGCTATTAGAGGTCTAACCTCTCTGGTTTTGCATGGACAGATTTAGAGCCAGTTTCCGAGGACTCAGCGTACTTCCACCTCCAGGATGGTCAATACTAGAGGAATGATCGCAGGAGGCCTCGAGTGGGTTCCTTAACCTCACCACTCGTTTTGTTATCTACTTTATACCTTGCCATTTGGCACCGACATGTTAGTCGGATTGTCTTGTACTTACTTTTGTATAATTGTAATTAAGTCAGACTGCAGCTGATAACAATTGTGTATACTTACTACATTATCTGGCTGTATTTTGTAAAGCCAGATCTCAAGAACATTTTGACTGGGCGTTTGGGACGCCTTACTGCTTTACCTTACATGTTCTATATTTCTGTTTCTTGTTTGAATGATTGAGACAATAGATGTGAAATGACCATAGTAAGACTTTTATATAGTATGCACCCCCTCGTCTGGTTAGACAGCATTGATCGTATTATACGGTATTCATCTACCCGTAATACGTAGCTGGCTGAGTCATTCCCCTGCTCTCCAGTATTCTGGTTCTGGGGCGTGACAAGGTTTTAGTGGTGGCCCATGCAGGTCTGATTTCAGACTTGTGGGGTGTTTTGTTTAATAGGATGTCTCAATCACACATGTTTCCCCTTGATCTCATGATTTGTTATTCTCAACCCTTGCTTGACATTCCGGTATCCTTTGACTTCATTGATCCTTCATGTCTGGTTGTTTGATTGTTCTCTTGTCCCTTTTCTTAGGGGCACTTCGTCCACATCGGTCAGAGCTGGACAGCAACAACAAGAGCAACATGGACAACCTGACCCTGTTGGTCAGCAACAAGGGCCAGTCTCACCTCAGGAGGCTACTCAGGAAGAAGTGATCGTGGAAGCAGCAGCTGGATCGCAGTATCCAGATGTTCCACCCCCACCAACAGTTCCACCTACCCAAGTGGACACACCAGCCCTTCTGGAGATCATGAGAGGAATGATGGCTACTCAGCAACACCAGATGTTGGCCCAGCAGCGCATGCACACTCAGTTGCAAGAGCAGAATGTACTACTCAACCAAGGATTACAGACGGCATTGGAAAGAGGGGCAAGGCCAGATTCAGGAGCGTCAGCCCGGTTTTGCAAGTACAACCCTCGCCGTTTCGAGGGCACGGAGGATGCCATCTCAGCAGATGCATGGCTTAAGGATATTGAGGCTATTCTGACAGCAGCTAAGGTGCCGGCAGAAGAACGTGTGGATCTAGTGAAGTTGTTACTTCAGGATCTCGCATGTGATTGGTGGGAATCAGAGGAAGTAGGCATCAGACGTCCTGTTGCTTGGGACGATTTTACTACAAGGTTCAAGACGAAGTACTATGGAGTTGTGGCACAGTTTGAGCTACAACAGAAGTTTATCAGCCTCAGGCAGGCTGGCAAGACGGTAGATGCTTATGCAGCGGAGTTCTGCAGATTGAGTAGGTTTGTCCCAGAGATGGTAGCAACGGAACGCCAGAGGGCGATGAGGTTCCAGCAAGGGTTTCATCTTGAGCTCTTACAATTGATAGAGGGGCACAATTACCAGACTTTTGATGAGATATTGACGGCGACTCGAAGGCATGAGATCACCATTCAGAGGCTTGCGGCAAGGACTGGGGGTCAGAAGAGATCCCACAGTCAGATTGAAGGAGGAGGGGGAGCAGCGCCCCGAACAACAGCACCATCCACTGGCATTTGTATCCATGATATGGCGATACGAGGACCAGTACCACCACCCAGGCAGCAGCAACAGCAACAGAGGAAGAACCAGCAACCCCCGGCGGGCTGCACTTATTGTGGGAAGATGGGGCACACTAGAGATGTGTGTCGGACATTGAATGGACTGTGTCTGATATGTGGAAATCCAGATCATCGGGTTACCACATGTCCCATAAATTCGAGGTCAGGAGGACCAGGGCAGCAGTTTCCTGCTCTGCCAGCACCAGGGGCAGGGCAGTATCGAGGACCAGCATTGGCAGTGAGGCCGTTGGCGCAGCGTCCGTTAGTATCACAGGCTCAGATATTTCGGCAGCAAGGGCCGCCGATGCAGCAACACCAGCATAGACCACCCCAGCATCATCAAGGCAGGGGCCAGCAGCAGCACCAGGCTAGGCCACAGCATGGGAACCAGCAAGGAGGTCGAGGGCAGGCATTCACACTGTCCTTGGAAGAGGCATTGGCATCGGGAGATGTTGTGGCAGGTAACATTCTCGTCGCCTCATATCCCGCAGTAGCATTGTTTGATTCGGGAGCATCCCACTCATTTATATCTGCACAATTTGCGACACGACTAGGAGTGGAGTTCGAGGCATTGCCAGGGAGGTTGAATATACTCACTGGTAATGGACTCGTGGGAGTTAGTAGAGTTAGTTGAGCATGTAGTGTTGTAGTTTGCGGACATTCCTTACCCGCCCAGTTGATAGAATTTTCTGTTGGAAATTTTGACGTTATCTTAGGCATGGACTGGCTGAAAGACAGTCATGCGATAATAGATTGTCGTAGTGGAAGTGTATCTTTTGATATTCCAGGCAAGGAGAGGTTCACCCTAGTCAGATCAGAGGCAATTCAGCAAGAGCATGGAGTAGTAACAGCAATGGAAGAAGTTCAAATTCCGAAGGTAGTTGAAGAATTTCTAGACGTGTTTTCCGAAGAACTTCCAGGTCTACCACCGGTTAGAGATATTGAGTTCAGCATAGAATTGGCACCTGGAACAAAACCAATATCAGATCGGGTTTACAGAATGGCGAATTCAGAGCAGGCCAAGGTGTATCAGCACATAGAGGAATTGAAGGAGAAGAAGTTTATCCAAGCTAGCATATCGCCATGGGCAGCACCAGTGGTACTTGTAGGGAAGAAGGATGGATCATCCAGATTGTGCATCGATTACAGGAAGCTTAACGCGGCAACAGTAAAGAACAAGTACCCATTACCCAGGATCGACGACTTATTTGATCAGTTGAGCAAGGCTAGAGTTTTCTCCAAGATAGATCTTCGTTCAGGGTATCATCAGGTGAGAGTTCGGAAGGAGGATATTCCCAAGACAGCATTCAGGTCGAAGTATAGGCATTATGAGTTCTTAGTAATGCCGTTTGGTTTGACCAATGCTCCAGCAATATTTATGGATTTGATGAATCGCATCTTTATGCCATACTTATACCAGTTTGTCATTGTATTTGTTGACGACATTCTAGTATACTCTGCTAGTGAAGAGGAGCATGAAGACCACCTCAGGAAAGTGTTGCAGGTTTTGAGAGAGAACCAGTTGTATGCCAAGCTCAACAAGTGTGAGTTCTGGACGGATCATATTTCATTTTTGGGTCATATCGTATCAGGAGCTGGAGTAGCAGTGGATCCCAAGAAGGTAGAAGCAGTAGAGAGTTGGCCAGTACCCAAGACCGTAGCTGATGTACGGAGTTTCTTAGGATTGGCAGAATATTACAGAAGATTTGTGTCAGATTTTGCAAGACTTTCAGCACCCATGACCCGCTTGACACGGAAGGATGTGCCATTCGTTTGGTCGGCAGAATACTAGGCATCATTTGAGAATCTGAAGCAGAAGTTGATATCAGCGCCCATTCTTACATTGCCAGTTGGACCTGGAGGTTTTACAGTGTATTGTGATGCGTCAGGTAAAGGACTTGGATGTGTCCTCATGCAGCAGAGAAAGGTGATAGCATATGCATCTAGGCAGCTTCGGGACCACGAGAAGAATTACCCAACTCATGATTTGGAGTTAGCGGCAGTAGTATTTGCTCTGAAGCTATGGAGACATTACTTATATGGTGACCGAGTGAAAATGTACACAGACCACAAAAGTCTGAAGTACATCTTTACTCAGAAGAAACTGAACATGAGGTAGAGAAGATGGTTGGAGTTGATCAAGGATTATGATGTGGAGCTTCAGTATCATCCAGGCAAGGCGAATATAGTGGCAGACACTCTCAGCAGGAGAGGCGACGCATTTATGTTGACAACACAGAGGCATATCTTAGAAGACCTTCAGGAGATGGGCATCGAGGTTATACTTCCTAGTGATATAGGAGTTCTAACTAGTCTGCAAGTCCAATCTGACTTGGTAGATAGGATCAAGGCAGCTCAGGCACAAGACCCAAGGATTCAGAAGCTTAGGGCAGAATGTGAGTCAGGACTCAGAAAGGAGATGCAAATTCTGAAGTTATGGCAGAAGCTCACAGTTCCCAGTATTCTATACATCCTGGAGGGACCAAGATGTACCAAGATATCAAGCAGCACTTCTGGTGGAACGGGATGAAGAGGGAGATAGCTAGGTTTGTTTTCCGTTGCTTGATATGTCAGCAAGTAAAGGCAGAACAGCAGAGGCCAGCTGGATTATTGCAACCGCTTCATATTCCAGAATGGAAATAGGAGCATATCACAATGGACTTCGTGACCGATTTACCGAGATCACCAAGTGGTAAGGACGCTATTTGGGTGATAGTGGACCGACTTACGAAGGTAGCACATTTTCTTCCTTTCAGAGTAGGGCAATCTACAGAAAAGTTGGCAGAGTTGTATATGCAACAGATAGTCAGGCAGCATGGAGTCCCTGTCAGTATTGTGTCAGATCGAGATACCCGTTTCATATCATATTTCTGGAAGAGCTTGCATCATAGTCTGGGTACCAAGTTAAGATTTAGCACGGCTTACCATCCGCAGATGGATGGGCAATCAGAAAGGACGATTCAGACTTTAGAAGACATGTTACGAGCTTACACTCTAGATTTTGGAGGGTCTTGGGAGGGTCACCTGCACTTAGTTGAGTTCTCATACAACAACAGTTATCAAGCCAGTATCCAGATGGCGCCATTTGAAGCACTATATGGTAAGAAGTGTAGATCGCCACTAGCATGGGATGATATCGGGGAAAGGAAGATGCTAGGCCCAGAAATGATTGTTCAGACGGTTGAAGTGATTAAGGAAATTAGAGAGCGACTTCGTGTTGCGCAGGATCGGCATCGTCATTGGGCGGACCAGCATCGTAGGCCGCTAGAGTTTTTTGTTGGGGACCACGTGTTCTTGCGAATCTCACCTACCCGTGGGGTCATTAGATTTGGCGTTCGCGGGAAGCTGAGTCCGCGATACGTAGGCCCATTTGTTATTCTTGATAGGATAGGCGATGTTGCTTATCGTTTGTCCCTTCCACCTTCGTTACGAGAGGTGCATGACGTGTTTCATGTATCTCAATTACGGAGGTATGTATCGGACCCAAGCCATATCCTCGATCATTCTGAGCTGGTTGTTGGTACCAACCTGTCTTACGAGGAGCAGTATGTGTCCATCTTGGACCGAAGAGAGAAGGTACTCAAGAACCGAACAATCAATCTTGTCCGGGTTGCTTGGGGTCATCACTCTTTGGGAGAGTCAACGTGAGAACGTGAGGATGATATCCGATCACGGTATCCACATCTGTTTGACTCACAAGGTATATCTTTTTCTGTGTACCTTGATTGTCTTGATTCCTCATGCTTAACCCCTTATGGGTAGAATTGCTTGATATCGTAGATTGATGGATTTACATATATGTTACTTGCTATGGACATTGTAAAATGATTGCTTGATTGAATTGCTTGTACTTAGATTAGTTTAGCCCCGATGTTTCTATCCTGCTTGGATTTCAAATTCCGAGGATAGAATTTTTCTAAGGTGGGTAGAGATGTCACTCCCCGTTCCCAGAATGCGTAGTCTTATTCATGTACAACTCATGTGTATTTATTTTAGTATTTATCATGTATTACCCTGTATTTAAATTCCTTTAATTCATGTTAATTAAGTTTCTGTTAATTAATTATCTGCTCTTTAATTCTTATGTTAATTTATTTCCTGCAATTAATTTTCCGTAATTTATTTCTGTATTTTATTTCCTGCAATTTACTTCTCTGCTTTAGTTTTATTTTCGGTTGGATGAGCCCCTTAAACCCGACCCATTAAGAACCCGGTCCAACTCCCACCTACCACCCCTTTGCTACTTAAAGCTACCCTCTCCCTTCTCTCTCCTCATTCACTCCTTCTTCACCATTACTTCTTCTTCTTCCTTTCATTACTCTCTCCACCTACCAACTAGGCAAGTACATCTTGCTCTACATGAGGACCATATTTTATGGTTCAATATTCTTCCTCTCATGATTCTAAGAGAGTTTAGTGCTTAGTATTTTTGATTTCATTGGTTCATTTCTTGTAGATCTAAGTTATTGTATTTTCGGTTGTCTATAGGTTTTGATCTAGCAAACTCCTTTGTTCTCAAGATTTGATGGTTCCATGTCGTAGAGCAGTTTATCCTACCCAATTTTGACCTTTGGAAAGTTGGATTCGGACTTATTTTGACCAAGTTATGGACTTTTGAAGCTTTGGGGTACAACTATGAAGTTCTTGCTGTTTGGAGAAGACAGTGAGCAGTGTATGCTAGCTTTTTAGCTGCGTCACTGAGCTGTGCACGCTCTTTAGCGCAGCGCAGTATGGAGTCCATATGCTGCCTTTTTAGGAAGCGTGTGTCTTGCATACGCTACCTTTTGGAAGCGTGTGTCGTATGGAGTTCATACGCTACCTTTTGGGAGCGTATGACTTGCATACGCTGACTTGGATGGTCAGGAGTCGTATGGAGCTCATACGCTACCTTTTGGGAGCGTATGACTTGCATACGCTGACTTGGATGGTCAGGAGTCGTATGGAGTTCATACGCTACCTTTTGGGAGCGTATGACTTGCATACGCTGACTTGGATGGTCAGGAGTCGTATGGAGTTCATACGCTACCTTTTGGGAGCGTATGACTTGCATACGCTGACTTGGATAGTAAGGAGTCGTATGGAGTTCATACGCTGCCTTTTGGAAGCGTATGACTCCCATACGCTAGCTTGGCTTGAGCGTAGCTTGACCTGGGCGTACGCTGGCTTGAGCGTAGCTTGACCTGAGCGTACGCTGGCATGAGCGTAGGCTGACATGAGAGTAGCCTGCTTACCCTGGATCTTCTATAGCCATGTATATTGATATCTTATTAGATATTTAACGTCCATTTTATATCCTTACGCCTTTTTGTATAAACTTGATATAATCATGATATGTTGATATTTCTGTTAATTATAGATTGTTACGTGGGATGTACCATGTGTCATGAATTGAGTTATAGATACCCGGATTGACTAGAATTAAACCCTGAGAGTTGTAGACTCGACCCCACTGAATGCTAGTTGACTTTCATGCCTTGCCACCATTGATAATGATTGTGATCTTGACTAAATTGATCATGCGTTCCTAGTTGGAACTACGAGACTGGCTAGTCGTCTTATTGAATGAAATGAATGAGACACGTTCATGTTATGAACTATTGTACTCGACTGGCTGATCCCGAATATTGACATACATGCACATGCAGGCTTCATTCTATTTATTTATTTATTTATTTAGTTATTTTTCTACAAAAGAAGCATGTGTACTTTATAGTCAAGGCTTGATTACCGTGGATCGATTTGATTGTTGTATTACGCTATGTAAGACCTGCAACCTAACCGCACTGGTATCGTTGTAGAGTTGTGCATATCGTATCCCGTACGAAAGTACTCATTTGAATGACCATGATCTACGGCATGGGATTTCACTCAACGTAGAGACTATTAGGTTCAATAAAATAATGATTGTATGGAGAGAATGGATTCCCGAATTCTTACATGGCAGCCCCCTTGGGACGAGTAGTACCCGACGGGCCGACTGGTTCCCACAGATACTGTAAATCTGCCACACGGGCAGGGAACAGTATCTGCTTTTATTATTATTGTATATTGTATATTGACGGGCGTCCTGCTAGGACTCGTCTAATTCATGCATGGGCCAATTGATCGACTGGATAGACTAGCCTTGCTTGCACATAGTAAGAACTGAGGAATCCCTAATTGCATTATTCCAGGATAACTTGGGACTCATAATAGCAAGCCGTAGGATTTGATTGACCGTTCAAGATGATTTGTTTGTGCACTGTACCTACTCTGTTACTTAACTGGGATGATCAGAATGTCAGGACATGACGGGCCAACTTCTGTCCTTGTTTGGTTGGGAGGTTGGTTCGAAGTGTCTTGATGTGATGTGAGTTCTAGTAGCAAGCAGAGATCTATTATTATATTCTCTTACTTACTGGTTTTAGTTCTCATGTCGTGCTCCCTTGTGGTACTTGCTATTAGAGGTCTAACATCTCTGGTTTTGCATGGCCAGATTTAGAGCCAGTTCCCGAGGACTCAGCGTACTTCCACCTCCAGGATGGTCAATACTAGAGGAATGATCGCAGGAGGCCTCGAGTGGGTTCCTTAACCTCACCACTCGTTTTGTTATCTACTTTATACCTTGCCGTTTGGCACCGACATGTTAGTCGGATTGTCTTGTACTTACTTTTGCATAATTGTAATTAAGTCAGACTGCAGCTGATAACAATTGTGTATACTTACTACATCATCTGGCTGTATTTTGTAAAGCCAGATCTCAAGAACATTTTGAATGAGCGTTTGGGACGCCTTACTGCTTTACCTTACATGTTCTATATTTCTATTTCTTGTTTGAATGATTGAGACAATAGATGTGAAATGACCATAGTAAGACTTTTATATAGTATGCACCCCCTCGTCTGGTTAGACAGCATTGATCGTATTATACGGTATTCATCTACCCGTAATACGTAGCTGGCTGAGTCATTCCCCCGCTCTCCAGTATTCTGGTTCTGGGGCGTGACACGGATCGACGGGCTCGCAATGGGACTCGCATGCGAGGAGGTGTGCAGAACCAAGTGCGACGACGAGATGAGGGGAATCGGCGACTCGATAGCCCGCACGAGATCCGTCCTGTGCCGAGGAGCGCATAGACCGAGGCCAGAGTTGGTGCGACGAACCAGTTTGCTTCCGATCTTGAGGAGAAGATGGACAAAGGAAAGCGCCGCACAAAACGCATAAAGGAGGGACGATGCACAGCGACTGTGCCTATGAGAGTACATCATTCCGAGACTTGTGCACCCGTCGACGAGTACGTCGACGAAACAGGTGGGACAGAATGCCAAGCACAAAAGTTTGCGCCCCACCAAGACGGACTTGCATAACTATATACGGATCGGAGTTATGTTGGAAGTTTTCGGAATTCTCTAAAAGATTGTGGTATCCTCTAGAAGACCTAGGACATTTCTAAAAGATGTTGGAATCCTCTATAAGATAGTGGAATCTTCATGAAGACTCGTGATCTTTCTAGATGCTCTAGAAACTCCCTTGGAAATATCTAGGCCCAAGAATATTCCTAGAATAATTCCTGGAATATGCCAATTGCAGAAGTTTCCATGTAAACCCTATGAGCAATATGAAAAAGTGGGAGGCCTCATTTGTTCTTCACCACCCAAAGTTGTAATTTTTTTTCTAGTATAGTGAAGTTTTCATACTTTCAATCTCTCTTTTTCTCCCCATTGTTCACAATATCGTCTTAGCGATCTAGCTAAGTAGATTCAGGAAGACTGACACAGGTCTTCGAATAGGAAGCTTGTGCGTCGTATGGGTCAAAGTGTAGCAAAAACACTAAGTCCGTGACAAACAGCGCCACTTGGCAAGTATCAACTGACGAACAGGAAAAATGAAGCATAGTAGACAAGTCAAGTTGCAAGTATCAAACTGATGAACAAGGAGAAATAAAGCATAGTAGACATGTCAAATGATTATTTAAACAAGGAAGCTAATCACCAGACAGACCAGTTGATGCAACCTACTCCATCATAACTTGTGTGCGTGTGTGTGAAGTAGTGTGCTATACAAACAATTGACATGAAACGATTTTACTTTCACTTTCAAAAGTTTCATGGTACAAGTTCAAGACTCTTGTCTACATCTTGAGCTTTCTCTCGGTCTTTGGTACATGCAACGCTCTCAGTTCAAAGAGACCTTTCCGATACGCAGGATAACACCCTTCACCCTTCCTTGTTCAACTAAATATCGCTCTAAGTCGATGTTCTACTAATTAAGACGCGCCATGGTGTTGGCCACATCAATAACAAAGCGATATTTGACATCTCCCTTGAGGAGCCTTTCCATGGCCGTATTAATGTAGTTCATAGGGATGACCTCCACATCTGCTGTTATGTTATGTTCCGCAGCAAAATCTATCATCTCTTGCGTCTCTTGCATGCCTCCTGTTGCACTTCCAGCCACAAGTTTCCTTCCTGTTCGATCAAAATTGGACTCTCAAACTTGTCAGTCGCCAACAAATTGAGAAATGCATGCTATATTAATCTTCTTCTCTTTTTGTGTTGAAACAAAGGTCTAAGGATTGATTACATTACCTACAAGTAGAGGAAATATTGGCAACTCGAGTGGCTTTTCACTACACCAAAACAAGGTTTTTCTAACACATGATTTTTTAAAATCCTAACAGTTTTTTACCGTTACAATTTACTAACAGTTGAAAACCGTTGGAAACTATAAAAACCGTTAGTGTAAATACCCAAAACACAATTTTTAAAATTTATTAGCCATTATAATTTTTAGCAATGGTTATAACTGTTACTAAATTACTAAAAATAACAAAAGTTGGGTCACGTGAGTTTTCCATGGGATGTTGAAGTGTTAGGAGGAAAGAGGAGTCAAAATTCTCACTTCCTATTCCTCGAGCCCTACTCCTCTATTTCCCCCTCTCTCTCCATTTCTCCTCCTTCCAACCAAAACCCTAGGAAGCTGGAGCCATTAGAGGCAACAATGAAGATTCGGGAAGGACCTTGGTCGAGGTCAGACGTCGACGCTCCTCATCGAACAACGTCCTTGGTTGCGATCAGACACCAGATTTCGGAGATCCATGAGGATGGAAGGGGTTCGTAAACAAAGTCATCTCCAAATTGTTTTCATTTATTGCAAATCAAAAATTTCTGAGTCTCCTCCACTGGCATATGTATATTTTCTTCCAAAATTAGGGTTTTCTTAATAGGAACCATAAACTTTAGAATATTTTGGGGGTTTATTTTTTATATTGATGCAATAGTTGTTATCGCTATCGATTTTAGGGTTTGTTGGTTTACCTAATATTATTTCATTGAACACAGCTTGCACGAAAAGAATTCTTTTGGAGATTAAAATTAGGGTTTTACTCTTATGATTGCATCTATGATAATTTTAGCACGAAAATAGTTCTTTTGTCGATTAAAATTATGGTTTACTCTTATGATTGTGTGTAGACCATCCTAAGGTGAGGACATAGTGACAGGGGTCACAGGAGGGTGGATGTGTCCGGGAGCGAGAAGGTGTGGAGGATATTTCAGGATCTTGGAGATAGAACATTTGTATATTATTACTCTAATGTTCTTGTAGAGATATAGATACGAGCTATGTTGCACGAATACTCTGACACGGGTACGGATACAAACACAAGATATGAATATTTTTGAATAGTTACAAAAATATGTTGTACAAAATACGAACATGGTATGGATACAGACACCAGTTTTTTCATGTATCCCCATACATACAACATAGGGTATGACATGCCTTTCATATATAACACGAAGATTAGATCAAAAGTTACCAAATACTATCATGTTCCCTAGGAAGCACAAACACTCCAAAATGAGTTCTCAGTGCCATGATCATACCAGGCATGTGTGGGGCATGGTACACAGCACGGACAACTCAAAAATACTGTAGGACATGCCCAAATAGGTATCATGTCGTCATGACGTATTGTATTCATGCCCGTGGAATGTAATATCTTTTTGACAGAAGGTTCCAAGAAGGTTACTTAGCTAATTTGTTCTTTGTTGCTCAAGAGGATGTTGATAGAATGAAAATAATTAGCTTCTAGAATTTATCTCAACAAACTTAACCTTCTTGCAATTTTAGAAAGTAAAAAGAACATAACTAAATTTTTCTTACCAAGTTCATCAACTAGAGTTATATACTGCAATTTATTCTCTGTCATCTTATTTATACGATTCTGCACTGGTAGCTTTCTTGAGCCAGTTTCGTCGACAAGTTTTGAGCTTTACTGCACCCATTAACCATTTCAATGTATGTATTGCATTTAGTTTATTTATGGTTGTTGTGGTGAAAATTGCAAACTTTGGCATGTAGGCCAAGTGCTGGATGGTATTCCTGTTAACATTCTGCAACTTTGGCATGTAGCTTATTTATTCCCAAAGTCCTACATCATTGTGACAGCTAGAAAAAAAGGGGGGAGGAGCTCTTGCCAGCTTGAAGGTGTCCTTTACCAATATAGAAAATTTCTCTCTAAAAGTTAATAAATTGAGAAGTCAATTGCCAAAAAGAAAAGTGCACCAGAGAAATTATAGTGGAATTAGCTTACCTTCACTTACTAGATATGAACAAGATCTCTTGCAAGACTAACTTCTATTCCTTCACCATGTTTTCTTCTTGATTAGCTAACTATGTGTGTTGTTAGCAAGATGTGTAAGTACTATAGCAAGATAAATTTGTTCGCAGGGGTATGAGTTAACTTAATTCTCAAACAAATATATCCGACTTCATGTTAAGATGTAAATTGTTTCTATCATGACAAACTGATTGTAACTTGGCGACAATTGATAAAAAGAAGGAGAGACACAAGTTTGAATATCATCTTCATCAACAGTTTCAAAAGATATAACTATAAAGCATACTGGGCACGGTTGGAAATGATAACAATATACAAAAATAATTTAACTCTTCATTTTCCAAATGCATCTGAATATAAATGACAGGTCGAGTGTATTACAGATATCTTGTACACACCGGGTCAATGAATCTGCTCTCTATACCCTTATAGTTTCTTGCAAATACTTTGCAAGATTATACTATGGATATGCTCTATAAGTGTTGGATCAGTGTCTTCTATATTAGCCTTGACGAGAAGTGGATTAGTATCAACTAAAAAAGGATGAATTCTAGTTTCTACAAGCTCACGAGTCATGACCAACTCGAAGATTGTTTGGCTTTTGTTTAGACTTTTGTTTCAGAATGCAAGCATTGGAAAATTGTTGTGTTACCAGAAGAATCCTTTTCTTTAGATGAATATTTTGGTGATATAGAGAGCATTTTGTACTATATTTTAGCAAGGTAAGGTTCCATTAACAGATACTACCAAAATTTGTTCTCGGTTTATATCTAAGTAGTGGCTTTTTTGAGAATCTCACATGTTAGATGCACCTGTGAATAGGTATTGTCTACACGCCTTGGAAGGAAGCCGGAGGAATAATCAAGCTTGATGCAAATGAAAATCCATATGGTCCTCCTCAATAGGTAAGTTGCTTCACATTATTTGAGGGATCTCTTCTCATTCATGTATCTCTTCTCATTCAAATTTCACGTTGTACTGCAAGTAGTTCATTCACAACCGATGTTGGTTAATATGAGTGGTAAGATTTTGGTTAAACAAGAATATTAGGAACAAATCTAACAGCTAGCTAATATTAGGAACAAGTCTAATATTAGGAACAAATCTAATAGCTTAGACTTAATTATTGTTATTCCCATTAAGTAACACATGTTATTAATTATAATTTATTATTATGGGTCATTATACATATCCAAAACAATTTCATCTTTATAATTGAACCAGAACGCACATATTTGCTTGAGCATGCTGGAAGCTCAGGAAGCATAAGCACTTTGAGCAGCTACAAACAAGAATTCACAGAACTCTATAATTTCTACTTGACTCGTCCAAACCTCCAACAATATCATAAAAAGCTATTGCTCAGCAAGTAAAAGTGAATGTTCCTAGTATGTGAAATGGATCCATACAAACAATTAATTTCTTCCCTTTAGCAACTTTATAACCAAACACTTCCTAGACAACAAGAGCTTCTCCCATGTACACACTCCAACTGGGGATTTCTGCGCGAAACAATTAGTTCGGCCGCAGGAATTATCCAGATGAGAGCGACCAAGAGAAGTGCACAGTTAGCGATATGAAGCCACGGAAGTGCACTTCTTTCTGCTTCAGTTTCAACCCCTGGTGATTCACTCATCCTTGTTGGCTGCAACAGTAGGTAATGAACTATGCAGGTAAGTAAGCAGTCTTGAATATGTATGCATGAATTATCATTCCAGAAGAACTATGCTGGTTTTATGAACTCTTGATTTAGGACTGATGTCAATGGTGAATGATGGACGTGATACCAACGGATCACAGTTCTTCATCACAACTGTAACAACTAGCTGGTAGTTTAACTTATTAGAGGATCCATATCATTTTATTTCTAGCAGTCAATTTGAATTGGGAAATACTGATCAAAGAACATATCTGTCATTTATGTTTCTTGTTATCAATTTGTATTCTGGATAATTGATCAAATAATAGTATCTGATATCCTTTGTTAACTTCTGACTTGAAGATTATCTGTTTCTTATAACAGGCTAAGCGAACATTGAAGAATTTGAGGATAAAAACAAGCCCTTCTAACACTGAGTATAAGATAGTTGGGCTGAGTGAACAGCCCTGTAATCAGCAGATGTTAGTTTCCTTACCTTTTATTGTTTCCTTCCATTAGTCTACACGAGAACCAAAATCCTGCAGTATTTGAAAGATTTATACAATTGAAACAGTTTATAAGTGTCTTCTTATTGGTGCTATCATATTCAAGTTGTATACCAAGTATATAGAGTGCATTAATAAATCAGCAGATGTTAGTTTCCTTGCCTTTTATTGTTTTCTGCCACATGTCTACGCAAGAACAAAAATCCTGCTGTATTTGAAAGATTTATAAAGTTGAAACAATTTATAAGTGTCTGCTTGTTGGTGCTATCATATTCTAGTTATATACCAAGTATATAGAGTGCAATTAATAATTAATATGTTGAAACTTTACTAGTGTCACCATTCTTCTGTCTCTTTGATCAATATATTCTAGAGTTGCCAGTTACCTCAGTTTCTTGTGTTGATTTTTTATTTATTGTGATTTTTTACTGCCATTTGTTTACTTGATCTATTGCCTCCAATAGGTTTACTTTGAAGCAAAGAAATAGGGATAGTAATGGGAATTGTGAAACGACAGAAATTACTGTCTATGATTATTTTGTCAAAAATCGCAGTATAGATCTGAGGTATTCGGGTGATCTACCGTGTATAAATGTTGGAAAACCACAACGTCCTACCTTTATTCCATTGGAGGTTGGCTATTTCTTGACTTTTTTCCTGAGATATATTTAAGCATATCTAATGAACGATTACTATTTTTTTGTAGGATGCTTCCTGCAGAATGTTTTTGACACTAATGAACGATTTGTTTGTATTAAATTCCACCTTCTCATTCTCTTTGTGATTAAAAAAACTATATACATTTCTTGCTTTGTATTCAATTTTATGAAGGCTCTTCTGCTTTACATTTCTGATGTCTTTTTGGTGATGCATTGGCAGGAGATTGTGTAGATACCTTGTTCTTGCCTTTGGCCTGGGTCAAAGATCTGAAGCCTCCCTCCCTGTCTGTGTTCATTGTACCTGGTAAGGTCCATTCATCCCAAAAGTTTCTATTTGTTTATACTTTGGGTACTCAGTGAGACTATTGCGGACTTGTTGTCTTCCCCCAACCTTCTCTCTAGAAGCTTCTTAATTTCTCAAGTAAAAGAAGCTTGTTCTTCTTTTTGTTTGATTATGTTAACTTACAATATACAAAAATAGATTATAGTGATGATTCCTTAATCAGTAATCAGAATTAGGATCAGTTTCTGATTCCAGTTTCAAAAATGTTGGATTGTTTGTTTGATGTTATCTTTTGCTGCTTGATGGTTGACTGCTTTATAAAGTTTATGATAGGTTGTACATGAACAAACCTTCAACACCTACCTGGCCATGGAATATTTTATAAATTCTGATATATATATGGATTAGTAGGTTTATGTTTTGTTCAATAATGTTAATATCTTTTTTATTTGGTTATATTTTACTGAATCATTACTCTGCATTTGGTGGATAATGGCTCTCTAGTGTCGTACCTGTACTTGCCTTATTACTCTGCATTACTCTGCAAATTTGAAAATATCTGTGAAGACACTGGGATCTTTGAAATAACTAGCTAGACATGGTTACTGAAATACATATTTTTTCTCAGACTGAGATTCAAATATGTTGAAAATAAGGTCTGTTACTATCAGAGTTACCAGATACTTGGAACTTTAATAGTGTGGATACTGAGAATAGCTGGTATGTGGTACACTAGGAGTAGGTTTAACAAGTTCACAACTTGGGCACTCGGTTTGTCATAAGATTAATAGTACAACTTCTTAGGAAAACATGTATCATGTATGCAATCAAAATATATACATATAACTAAAGACTGAATATCTTGTATCATGTGTCATGTGTTGAGTAGGAAAACATATAACTTCTTAGGAAAACATATAACTTGGGCACTCGGTTTTGACAAAATATATACATACAACTTCTTAGGAAAACATATAACTTCTTAGGAAAACATGTATCATGTATCATGTGTCAATAAATCTTGTCTCTAGAATCTGACGGAAAATGAATATCTTCCTGGTTTGGTTTTTCTGTCAGACTAAATATATTTTGTAGCTAACCTGTGGAGAAAATGCATATATCAGTAGGCCACTGATACCGAACCCCAAAAGGCGACCTACAGAGGAGTTTAATCCGCAGAGGGGTTATACTATTTTGTGCGATGCAGGCATCGATCGTAACGTGTCATATGTCATTCGTAGACATGCACAATTGAAACAATGTTATGGCTCTATTATTTTGGTGCAATTAAGAGAAATCTGATGCTTAATATTGGGGTTGAGTTTATGATTTTTCCAAACTATATTATTTTGGTGCAATTAAGAGAAATCTGATGCTTAATATGCATTTTTTTGTGATAGATTCAGTCCATTTGGAGTGGATTTATATTAACAGTGCTGAGTAGTTTCCTATTGGATTATTGAGATTGCTAAATTATTTTCGACATAAAAAGGAACAGATGGAAACAGTGGATTGTTTCCTAAACATGATTGTGCATTTTGATCTACATTTCCATGTTCTTTTTTTTTCATGAACTTTTCTTGTTACAACTTGTAAGATATGAAGACATCACTTCTTTGCCATATGTTGCTCTATCGTAAATGAAGCCTGCTGATACATGAACTTTCCAAATATATATATTATTTAGCTTATATTAGATAATTTGGACTGAATTTTTCTTTGTTATCATGGAAATGCAGGCTCTAATTGAAGCGGCAGAAGAGAGGCATGAACTTTATGGAAATGCAGGCTCTAATTGAACTTTACGGAAGAGGCATGAACTTTGTTATCATGGAAATGCAGGCTCTACTTGAAGCGGCAGAAGAGAGGCTCTACTTTGTTATCATGGAAATGCAGGCTCTAACTGAATTTTACTTTGTTACTGCTGATACATGAACTTTCCAAAGTATCGCGTGCGATATATGTAATTTTTTTTACTTTTGACGGTTGTTGTAACAACTCTATTGAACCGTATGTTATTTAGATATGTTTAGTGTTCAAGTACTTTTATAAAAAGCTAGATATTGAACTTAATTTCCTTTGATAAATATAGTGGTTGATTGAAATGTTTACTTATGATGATCTATAATATGGTTGGTAATCTGGAATTTCAGTTACAGGTTATGGCATTATAGTTTTTTTTAACTGTAATGGAATATATTTTTCTAACAGTTTTCATATTATTATTCCAACGCTTATAAGTGTTACTAAATTTATTTTTCCAACATGAAAGCGAATTTGCCAACGGTTTTTCACCGTTAGAAATTTTCATTTCCCAACAGCTATTTACCGTGTGGAATAAAGCATTTCCCAACGTTTTTTTTACCGTGAGGAATTTTAATTTTGCAATGGTTTCTTACCGTTAGCAAACAAAATTTGCCAACGGTTTTTTACCGTTAGAAAACAAACTTTACCAATGGTTTTGTACTGTTAGCAAAAATTTCCAACACCGTACATCTAACGGTAAAAAACCGTTAGCAATAATTTTCCTAACGCTTATAGTCGTTGAGAATTGACTGTTTTGGTGTAGTGCGGTGCGCCCACCATTACTAGCTTTCCATGGTTCTTCAGAAGATCAAGCAATGGCTGCAATGGGTGCTGGGCAGAAACAGTGTCGATTATACCATCGAATGTACCGGTGGCAGCCTGACCGACAAACAAATTGCATAACACATGATTCACAAGATGGAAGTTCATGAATGAATGAATGAATAATTAGGTCTGTAAATTGTTTGTCAACTGGACCAGGTGAACCAGGTCTTTGAATAGCAAGCATCATTAACGGAGCCCATAGTTACCTTCATTTGTTCGAGATCTCTGCTGACCAGAAAAGCATCGGCGCCTAAACTCTCAATGGCTTCCTTCTCCTTGCTCGGAGACGTGCTTATCACCGTGACTTTCACACCAAACGCCTTGGCAAACTTCACGGCTAGATGGCCCAGTCCACCAAGCCCGACGACGCCCAAATGTTTGCCCGGCTCATCGAGTCCATAGTACTTCAAGGGGCTGTACACAGTGATCCCAGCACACAGAAGTGGCGCACCAGAGTCCATGGGCAATGTATCCGGGAACTTCACCACATAGTGCTCCTCCGCCACAATCCAGTCGGAGTAACCTCCATAAGTTCTTGTGCCGTCGTGGTAGATGTAGTTGTAGGTGAGTATGGTGTCACGGCAGTAACTCTCCAGACCTTTCGTGCAGTCGTCACACTTGTCGCAGCCACCAACCATGCATCCGATCGCCACCTTGTCCCCAACCTTCATTTTTTTCACTTCAGAGCCGACCTCGGTGACAATACCGACAATCTCGTGCCTGTCAGAAGAACAATGATGTATTGAATGAAAGTTAACAATGTTTGAATCAAGTTAATTATAGCTGGCTAGGCACTATTAATATATATTGCGTTCAGGGCCGGCCCAGGGGTAAACCAGACAAGACTTCGGACTTGGACAACCCTCATTTGCTTAGGTCAACCCCAGGCTCAGTATGATCCCAATAGAGGCCGGGATCGTGGGTGACCCTCCAAGATTGGCCTACAATAAGGGTCAAGAGCCAACCAAAACTAGTTTCGGATAGGGCAAACCAAGCCCTTGTGCCGACCTTGACTGCATTGTAGGTAATATTGTAAACCACATCGTAACTATAGACTATTGATTTTGCAGGTAGATCAAACTAACTGAAGCAACAAAGTAATATGAAGATGTTGCTAGCTATGATCAGAGATGAAGAGTAGTATGTACCCAGGAACCATGGGATACTCCGAGAATCCCCACTCATTCCTGACGAAGTGAATATCCGAATGGCAGACTCCGCAGTACATTATCTTTATGCTGACGTCCTTGGGGCCTGTATTCCTGAACGAATGACAGCAAAATGCATCAAGGGTGCATCTACGATTAGAATCATATGATATCGATAAGCCATAGCTTTGATACTACTTTATACTTGAGTTACATACCTTCTGGAGAAGTTGAATGGTGAGAGAATCCCAGCAGAGTCGCGGGCAGCCCAACCGAAGGCCTTTTGAGGGTGTTCTTCCTGTGGAGATTTCGCCATCGGTAACTTATTTCTCTGTGAACTCCTTTCTCTTCTCTTCTGTAGAGAGCTTTGTGAATTGTAGTAGCTTCCAAAGGTTACAGACTATATATATACATAAAAGAGTCAAAACACAAACATATATTCAAAGTTTCAACAAATAAAATTATGTACAGAGGAAAGTTCGTCAGGTCATCATATAGGCCCAGGAAGGTAGGAAGTCGCTGATGAGAAGAAAAAAAATTCTGATAATAAAAATATTTTCAGCTGCAGTGGAGCCGGTAGTTGAAGTATAATTTAAAGTATCCTTATATTATACTATAACACATTAATAAACAATAGGAAGTTTATGTAATCAGTGATGTCAGTACTAAATATTTATGTAATCAGTGATGTCAATAGTATAGGAACTCAATTGCTTTTCTAACACCACTCATGATCTCATCAATTAGGTCCCTATTCAATGTAATGGTATCAATAAGCATACATGATTTCCTGATCCGAGTCTTATATATCACAGTCCATTAGACAGGGAACTCACTGTTTCAATACCAAATAGTTCAGTAAGAATATGATATATTCAGCAGACACCTTTATTTTGGTACAAGTTCTTGAAAAACAAAATTACTGCTTAAGGCCTAAAAGCACTGAACCACACCTTCAGGATAGCAATTAGAAAGTAAAATGAAGGCTAAAACATATTTAACCTAACATGCACAGGCAACCAAATATTACTACCAATGTAGCATACAAATTGGTAGGTCCCTTTCCCATGAGACCTGGTAGTGAAGCATTCCTCAAAGGATTTGTCATGAAATTGAAAATAACAGCTGGTGGAATGGAAATTGATATTAAGGAACTCGGGGAAGAAGAAGAGTAGCTAATACAAAGAAATTCAGTACATATTTTCCATAACCTCCTCCATATTTTCCATAACCTCCTCCTCCTCCTCTCTCTCTCTCTCTCTCTCTCTCTCCCTCACCCCCCCCCCCCCCCCCCCCCCCCCCCCTACATGTGCTGCTATCTAACTGTAATTTGCTGACTAGGCAATTTGTTGACTGTGCAGGAAAATTGGTAATCTGGAGAGCTGACCTGGAAGGAATTGCTGACTGGCCAACAGAAATAACCGCCTGCACTAATGTTTGCTACTGCATTCACTGCTTATGAATTCAGGCAATTCAGGAGGAAGGGAAACTGGGTTCATAGCAATACCTTCCCCTCATTGACCTTGTCTCAAGGTCAAAGTGTGGATATTTCTTGAGGAATTCTTCATAGGGAACCATTGGGTTGTCGCCTCACTACCAACATAAGTCATATTAGCGACGCCATAGGTCGTCGCTAAACAGGAAAAAATGTCGCTAATTTCTTTTAGCGACGAAATTAGCGACAAAAATATCATGTCACGTAATACATGGTCGCTAACTAAGAATACGTCGTTGTTCGTCACCATGGCGACGTCCTTTGGCGACGCCTTACGTTCGCTGGGGCAGGGAGCGAGGGGGGTCAGCGGTGGAGGAGCGGCGACGAGGATGTCGGAGGGGAGGGTGGTCGCCGGAGGAAGGGGGTCGCCGGGTGGGGGAGGGAGGGGGGGGGTCGCCGGAGGCAAGACGGGGAGGGGGAGAGAAATTTGGGGAAGATCAGGAGAATGAAATTTTTGGTAGAGAAAATAATGAAAAGTCGATCGGTCTGGAACCCTATATAAAATAAGTTAGCGACGTCCGCTAAATACGTCGCTAAATGTCGTTGTTCACTAACATACTGGCAACATTCTAGCGGAGGAGTCACTAAACATCGTTGAATATAACAAAACAGCAACGTTCTCCGACTAAACCACGACATTTGCTTTCTAAACCATAATGCATGTCGTGAACTGTCGCTAAACATCGCTGATAGTAACGTTCAGGGACGTAATAATATCCCATCGCTACATACAAAAAATTTAGCTACGTATTTAACCGGAGTCGCTAATCTCGTTGCCAATATGACTTACTTTGGTAGTGCCTCAGGGCAATCTTGCCATTGCACCAGTAGGTCCACAGCAGCTCGGTTCTTCCTCTGCACTAGCCTCCTGTCAAGAATCCAGTCTAGCTCTAGTATGAGCTCTTCAGTGTAAGTAGGAGGTTCCTGTAACGCCCCAGTCCCATTTATGTTAGGACTAGGAACATTTCATGACAGCTGTATATATACAGAATATAATCCAATTTATGGAAAATTCTGAATACATACATAAGCTGTAATGTGAATAAAACAATAATAGTCTCAGGCAATTCTATCTCATCCACAACAAATATGTAAATAAAATTCAATAATGAAGATAGATAGATAAATGTGAAGATAGTCGGGTGGAGACAAATCTACTACCAAACAGTTATAATGTAAGTCTATGCTATTAGGGAATCTGTCCTCATAAAATTAAAAAAAATAAGTAAAATGTCTCCAATACTAAGGCATGATCAGGACTGATCAATAAGATACATCTTCTCGTCAACAAAATCCATGTCCAAAGCTGATCTATACTCATGTCTTGCTCATCTATACCTGGAGAGATCACCAGGTCCTCAGAGGGACGCAACAAGATACAAGAAACAATATGTCATATAAACTGTAAAATAAAATAAAGCTTCATGCAAAGGGTGTCTAACCATTCTACTGTGACTATGCAGTTAAGAACAAACCTTCGACGCATGGGCACTCTGGCTATAAATGAGATCTGGCATAATTTTCGTTTAAAAATCAGGGACATCAGCGCATAATGTTCCGCAGAACGACAGTGGCAAACCTAAGAGGGTCATCTCACCAGTGTCTTCAAAGGAGCTTTCTGGTTACAAAAAAAAGTGCAACGTGTCCCATACGCTAAGGAACTTTCCTCCCCATCCCCATGCATATCTGTGTCATCTCCACAACACATATGTACCAATATCTCACATCAATGGGGTGGTCAACTATTCTAAGTCAATACAAAATAAATAAATAAATAACTAAATAAAAAGTAAAAACGACTAACAGGATATAAATACTGAAATAACATAAATAAATAAACATAAAAATTAGTAATAATGGCAAGATATCTTGCCTAAGGGGTGTGAAAAATCGACAACGTCCAGTGACTCGGATCGTTAGGAAACAATGATGTGAATGTCAACTCTCGTAAATGTCTCTGGATGTTGAAATAAACTTCACAAACGTTTCCGTCATAAAAGAAATGTCTGTGATTGCTGTCACGCCCCGCTCCCGTAGGAGCGATCGTCCTCGCAAAGGCGTGATGCCGCACGAGCCTAGATTGCGCTCGTGCAAGGCGGGTTCCATAACGGCCGATTTCAGCGGCTGCGACGGGGTCGTCGCACAGAAGTCCCATGCAGAGACATTGAACATGCAGCAGAAATTTAGAATAAAACACAAGTTATTCAAAGAAGCTCTTTTATTGATATTGGAACAAGGTTACAATGTGGCGCAAGGCCAAAATTACAATCACTCAAATCTACTCATCTCACATTACAATCACTCAGCTCTCTCTCATCTCTCAAAGTACATTTGCTTGAGCCAGCGGAAGCTCCGGAAGGCGATGTCCATACATTATGTCTCGTATAAGTTTTTAATCTATGCGGCCGTGCGCTTCGAATCGCCAAGGAACTCGTGCCTCGATGCATCCAAGCGAGCTCCGCACCAGGAGCTTCTACCTGTGCCTGCACATGAAAACTATGTGGGTGTCAGTACTCAACTGTACTGGTGGAATGAGCTCCTCGCCCACCCATACAAAACCCGCACGTTATTTTATTTTGTGCAACATAGTCCCTTCTTATCAATTGTCTTTCTAGTCTTGCCTTAGGATCAGTTTTATGACTGACGCCTTGCTTATTTTGTGTCTTTAGACCATCTCGTGCTTGCAATGAATGTTAACTCATACCTTGCCTCAAGACCCTTCTCGTGCCAACAACGTTAACCTATCGAGTCGTGTTTACCTTACGGCTTAAAATCAGAGACGCAACTACGCGATGAAGCTCCATTTTCTGTGTGACCGTGCTACAAACCCTTGCTGAGGCCGTGCCTCGCAATTCAGTGAGACTTAACCATATCGCCGCCTCGCGGCCCTTGCCGCCTAACGGCCCTTGCTTCTTTGACCACCAACTGACCCAATCAAGACTTGTGAATGTTAGTGTCACTCAACCAACTTTGCCATGCGGCGGTTTCCCGACTTAAACTCAAACAACTCAACCAACTTAAGCAACTTATATGTCGACAACTCAAGACTTGACGCCACATCTTGTGCCGAAGCACGACGCCTATGTTGAAACCCAATCTTAGGCCCAAACTTTGTGTTCTAACTGTACACACCTTTAACTCAACTTAATCCAAAGGCATACACGCGGTTAGCCGCTATTTGCCGATATCTATATGAACTTGGCCACTAGCATCACAAGCTATACCTTGACGTATAGTTTTGTTATTCGATATCCTTTCAGCACAAGGAAGCGATCCCCGCTGAAAGTCCCCGACTAACCTAAGCGGGAGCGTACTCCCAGCTCAACTATACCCTGTTTCCTTCTAGGCCGAGTCGGCCCCATGGCCCAGGGTTACCGCTCGAGGGTTCATCGCCCTTGTCGACAAGTTGTCAAATGACCATGCAAGACTCGACACAAACTGACGTCTCACACAGTCATTCCTCTACCAAAACCAAGACTTCTATCCTTGAGACCCCTCGACGACCCACGGTCGCGAGCATTCCTTTCCTTGAGACCCCTCGACGACCCACGGTCGTGAGCATTTTCTTCTTTGTTACCCTATCATTTGGTTCAACTCATGAATGCCTATTTGATAGTCCTTTCTCAAAACTCACTTTGAATCAATTATGATCTTGCCTTAAACACTAAGCCCGTGCATCGTGCCTTAAGCCAATCATGCTCTGCGTGACACTCCTGCCCAAGTCGACGGGCCTTGAGATCGTGGGACTACTTAACTTGACAACCGCAGAATAAGCGGGATAGCACTTGGAATGACTTAGGTCGACCGGCATAACTTTGCCTAACTTACTCAAGCCTACAACTTAACGAGCAAAGGCCGCGTCAAGCCTTGCCTCGATGGAACGTGCCGTGCATGCGTTCAACTTTGAACGACCAAGTCATTTGGGTGCCTAGACTTATGGCACAAGCTGTGTAACGCAACTTAACTCATGGGGCAAGCCAAGGCTATGCGAAGCCTTGGACGACAGGACCGTGCATGCTTTATAAAGCATTCATGCGGGCGACGCCTATGACTTAGGCTATATTCTTAACTTCGTCGACTCAACCAACTTCCTTCTTCCAAGCCACGGGACGAAGGATCGAGTGTCATTTTCAAAGCACGCCGTACACCAACTCTAAGCCGACCGTTGGACATTTCCATATTCAAACTCAATTCGACCTATCGAAATTATTTCCTTTAGCTATGTGGATTTGTCTCTTTTATTAGCAAGCCTACTTGTGCAAGTTGAAAACATGCGATTTATTATGTGAAGGCAAAGATGAGGCGAGTTCACCGAAACTACCCCACCTGAGCGAGCGGTCGCCTCGACCGAGCAATGTCTTCCAGCAGCCGTTGCAAGGCTAAGGCCGAACGCCGTCGGCGTTTCTGTCACGACCCGCACCTTGATTAGGGGCACGAGTACGTGGTTACGTCCAGCCTACGCCGCAGCATCGGCGGTAGAACGCTGTCTAGGTCATCTATAAATACTACAACTAAACAGATAAATGTACCTGTACAGTATATACACTCCGAATGGATGTGACATAGCAATACAGTCTCAATCACAAATGTAAAACTAAGGTAGATAGTATGGAAAGGAAAATACGAATGATGAGAACAGAAAATAAGTCCAAGATCCACACAAGTCCAGAGCTATACACAAACAACCCAGAGAATCACATAATATATAAAAACTACTACAGTCTAAAAAGTACTAGCTGGCTCGTAGGCCAGGCAAACCTAACTAAGCTACACTACTCAGGGTGAGCAAAGTCTAGTGGCTCTACTAACAAACCACAGCCCGGGTCTACTCCATCAGACTCGACCCTATAATAGGTCGGGCAATCTGCCTCAGAATCATCTGTAATATGTCAACGGTATCCTTTCAGGAAAATGAGCAAGTACAAACACCAACAGCAGTTCCATATGAATTGACAAATTCTATAAGAGACAGTGTAATGAAATACAAGACAAAGATATGTAAAATACAGGGTAAAATCAGCAGAGAATGTATAATAGATGTGAGTACTGAATAGGACGATAATATATTTGTAGGATTGCTTAGGAACTATTCGGAAGCCGAGTTACAACCCTTAAACCAAACAAGGACCGGGGTTGTAACCCTTCTCCCGAACAGAACTTAGTCTCCTAGGATAAATAAATATAAAAATGTGACTTGAATTATTATAGCGCTATGTGATCGGCTAGGGAATCATGGTAGGGTTATCCACTTGGCCCGACAATCACATGAAAATCTGAAAGGGTCATGCCGGCCAACCTGGATAACATAGACATGGGGTATCTGGTACACCCTACGTGAAGTGAGGGTGGCGCTAGCAAAATAGTGACAGGAAGGCTTTGATCATATAACCCCTAATAATTCCCCCATCTTCGAATAGTATCATGGATCCGGACATGGCACGTCATGACACGGATTCAAAAGCAGGTGATCAGTCCACTCCCAAATCAATATCTATATAAGTACATAAAATATGGATATCACACACCAATATACTAAGGAAAATTCGAGAATAACATCTCATGACAGGATCCGACGTATACTAGTCCGTGAACTATCGTGTCGAGAATCAAGTAAGACATTACAACTGAATCGGATATAGTAGATATCAAGATAATAAAAACTATCAGTAAATGTACTCGCCTGTGGTCCTGAGCTGATAAGGTGAACAGACGCTCAGAGTAAATCACAGACCTAAAATGAGATACTATGAGTTAAACAGGGTTTTATACTGAAAAAGGAAACTAATTTAAGTCATGAATGCAAGTCTAAGTCAAAACTAAGTCAATCTAGATCAAACTGAGTCGTACTAGGTCAAACTAGGTCATACTGGGTCATACTGGTTCATACTAGATCATACCAGGTCACGGGGAGTCAATCCAAGTCAAACTAGGTCAAACGGGGTCAAAGGTTGACTTACAGTTGACTTTTGGTCAACTGGTCAACCCTGGTTAACTCTGGTCAACTCTAGTCAACCATAGGTCAACCCTAGGTCAAACTAGTCAAATGTTGACTAACTGTTGACTTTTAGTCAAGTGGTCAACTCTGGTTTGGTTTCGGTCAATTCTAGTCACTTATAGGCTAAGTTTGACTTTCGGTTGACTTTTGTTGACTTTTGGTCAAAATGGTCAACCGATGTCAAAACTAGTCTGAGGACACTAATCCTAACCATTACCAACCAAGAGAACCTAATTCTAACTATATCTTAGAAGTTAAACTCAATATCTTAACTATACCCTATTACCTACATTTACTCTTACCAAGGTAATCCCGATACCTTGCCCATTATAAAGGAAACTCCGCTAATACTCAAGATACTAGCCTAGGCTCCTTAGGGTAGCTAGATACTATCCTATCTAGGGTTTACCAACCAAGAAATCTAGGGTTCTTGGACATCAAAACTATTTTTTCTAATATGTTACTTTTCTACTCATTACCTTAAGGTAATCTTGAGATATCAAGATACCACATCTAACATAACCCATTCTTCTAAACCACACTCACTCTCCCTCACAAACATCATCTATCTAACCCACATCTTAACAATCAATACCCATTCTTAGACTTTATCCCAAAATTCTACTTTTACCCTCTAAGATACTGATTTGTATCTTAGGATACCCACTCATCTAAATCCTAAGACAATTAATGTAGATACTAGATACTAGAAAGATACCAACCTATATCTTACCCCAAGATACCATATACCTTAGTCCTATTGATATCATATTTTCAATATCTTAGTTGAAAACCCAATACCTTAGTCTAGGTATAAATACCTTAACTATCAAGATACCAATCTTAGATATCTAATATCTATCATAAGCTACTAGCTAACCAATAACTTAGATATCTAACCTTAGTTATCTAGGTAAACCCAATATCTTACCTTGTAATAAGGTAAACCCATTACCTTAAGGTAAGATAAACCATTACCTTGGTTGGAAACTAAAACCTTAACCTCTAATACTAATACCTTAAATATCTAGCCTCTAACCATTCAACCTAAATATTAGATAGACAATACCTTAGTAGCTAATACCTTAGTATAAAGTAAACCCCCTCTACCTTGTAGGTAAATATATTACCTTAAGGTACTAGGCGAATACCCAAAATATCCTAAGATACCACTATGGTATCTCAAGATATCACTCTATATCCTAACTTATACCTCTAATACAAGATACGAACCAACTCTAACATATAACTTCTAACCATCTATTCTAACTTAGAAACCTAACACAACTAACATCCACTAACAATATCTAACCATAACATATATGTATATATATCCATCTCTAACTCTAACCAACTAACATATGTCATCTCTAACTAATAATAACATAGACTAACACAACTAATTATCTAACTTATACAAGATATCACTATCTAACTTCTAAGATATCTCTAACCTCTACATAGATTCTAACATAACCACTAACATATCCATACATACAACATTTAAATTCCTCTCCACTCCAACACTAACACACACACAAACACATATACCAAATCCACCCCCCCCCCTCCTCTCTTCTAATACACCTACACACATCTATATACAAACACACTACCACTCAACCAAAACACAAATCACTCAACAAACCACACTAGCCTCAAGTCAATTAGGATGGCATGATCCTCCCAACTCTCTCACCTTCACAACACACACACTACACTATCATCTATACAACATCAAACACACACTAGCACATATCCTCTATCAATCTTACTTCTCTCCACTAACCACTCACATCCTTATCTCATTCAAACACACACACACTATACTAACATATATTACATAACAATAATATATATATATATATATACATATACATATATGTACTATATCATACATATTTTTGACAACCTATGATATCTACATTCACATGATATCCATACTACATAGGCTCATAGGATACACAAAATGTCTATGTCGTATAGTCACTCTTCTACTTAAAACCAATACTGTACCAATTAGGCCTTTACTAAATTGTAGGATTCAAGTATGTTATAGCTCTTCGTGTTAGCTTTCCGAAACTTTAAACGGATCGCATTTTCGTGTCCGGAAGCTCCCGGAATCGCGAAAACACCGAAACGCGTTCATCTTTCATATAGCTGACACTTAAACAATTCTACAGAAACTTCTAGAATGCATTTGGCTTATTAAAATATATATTTGGAAAGCTAACTTCGATACGCTTCTTTTAAAAAAAACGGGAGGTTAATTGGAGTTATGAGCTAAAAGTTATGACATTTCTAAGTTGCTCTAGCTACTAAAAACGTGAATAAAAATTATGACGAATTTGGGTTGTTTGGACAAAAAACACATGTAGGCCAAAATACTTGGATACCAACATAGCTATCTAAATAAAACATATTCTAACCATCCTAAATAAGATCAATCCACTCTCTAAAAATATAAATCTGAGATTAAAACACTAATTAATCATTCCTACAATATATATATATGCATACAAGTGTCCAAAATAGGGATTTTTCCCATTTGGACACAACCACAACACAAAGGATACTCCTATGACCTCCAAATGGACACAAAATGGACACAAATGGAGATACAACCATGGGAGTCATTCCTATGGGTTCAAAATATTCCTATATGCATGTAGGGATGGATTAGAGAAGAGATTATACCTTCCGGAAGAGAGTTTCAAAGAAAAAAAGCATTCTGACTCGACACCGACACGTAGAGATTCCAAAAGGACACGAACGAGCTCCGAATCCTCCCAAACTTGGCTAGCACCCTCTAACTACGGAGTAGAGGAGAAGAGAAGAAGATTTGGTGGAAGAAATGGTGGATTTGGAGATGAAATCAATGGAGTTGTTCTCTAGAAATTTGGGAAAGAACAAGAGAGAGAAAATGGATGGATAAAATGAAATGGAAGATATGGTGACTCACTCCTTATCCCCCCCATAGGTGGCTGCCCAAAAAGGGTGAGGTGTCCCCATTTTGAATGTCCAAAATGCCCTCCACTAATCCATTTGATTTAAATTAGGAATGGGTTAAAGGTTGAGGTCAATTTAGTCTAGTTTTAAGTCTCTAATTAAACTAAACCTATCCATAAATAATTAGTCTAACTACTAACTAAAATTAATATCATGTGGACTAAAATTAATATCATGTGGGCCATGTCTAACTAGTGTGTGGGTCCCACTAGAGTCAAACTACCCCCCCGGGTCCCCGTTTCAAGTCGGATTGAGTTGAAATTCGAACCCGACTCAAATAATCCCAAAATAATATCATAAATAATAAAATAAATTTTAACCCCAAAATAATTTCATAAATAATAAAATAAATTTTAAAAATATTCATAAATATAAAATGATAAAAATACCCCTGTTTCTGAAAACTGGGGGTGACAGTTTCGATTCCTCCGATTGACTGAGCGGGACGGGGCACTACATCATACACCACTCAGAAAAAGTTTTGTCCTCGAAACTAACTGAGTACACTTATCGACTTATCACTTTACTCAATATTTAAGAACTCTCGCACACAATTCTTCTATGCCTTACTCAAATCCGAGCCACGCTCATGCTACCTTCAATCCTTTCTTCAAAACTTATGATCTTAAAATCCTCGATACTTCCTCGTTCCTCAAATCTTACTTGAATTCAACGTATCACTTATTATGGATCGTGCACATATCTTAGGCGTCCCCAAAATACATGCATTCCCAAGCCTCGTGATAGCGAATCCTGCCATCACCACTCGAGTCGGATCGTGCACGCATTCAAGCGTCCTTGATATACATGTATGTCAACCGAGCCTCATGAGTGGTACCTTCACCATTCCTATCACTCCGTACCGGAACGTCTGCCTAACTGCTAGGCTGTCTTTCCGTCAGTATTGGAATCATAGTTCCCAAACAACGATATCAACACTGATCCCATCCTAAGGTCAAACCAAGTTAATAGTACAGGGTTTTCTACCCAAGCTCGCATCACTCCGATTTCTAAACATCGAGCATCGATCTCCTACGCACATTCCAATATTTCGTCGCATGGGGTCCGAGTCGTTCAGCAAGGCCATCCTACGACAACTCACGTTCAACCAATCCTGGACAAGAACATATCGCTTCGTTCATCATGCTATTTCGTATAGTCTATCTCTTCGAACATGTTCGACATAATCCGTCTATCCATCTTTCCAAGTCAAGCATGCTACGACACGATTTATTGCTAACCAAAATTCCACATTCCATATTTCCTAAGTCATCTATTCCAATTCACGAAATCGATCATGAGGTCGTCTAGTTTAACAATATGTTGCGTCCCGATCTCACGCGAGTCAGATTTTTCACAGTGGGCATGAATCACCATGCACGCTCCCGCGGGATAATCATCCTCATCGGGACGTAACTCTTATTTTGCGTCTAGACTAGTTCATTTTCGATGTGCGGATTGGACCTACTCAATCCTCAAGTTTCTTTCATTTATCAGTCGCAAGTCCAAACATCCTCGAATTCACCTTCGCGTCAAACTGACAAGTCGAGACAATCAACAATACCGCGTCCTGATTTTCCGAGTTCGATCATTCCCGTGACATGAATCACCATGTCAGCGCTCACGCGGAACAATTGCACCAAATCCGACGCAACGCATGTGCGAGGCTGGAGTTACGCTCGCACAAGACAAGATCGTCGACGTTGTGGCTATCAATGTAACCATCAAGATACGATCATTTTCATCCAACATTCATCTCGATCAAAATTCTAAGTATCGCATCCAACCGAATAATAACACTTGCACGATCGTCATTCGTCGAGTCAGAGTACCCCCGAGTTATCGCATATCGATCTTTGATACGCCTCAATACCATCGATGACATGCGTAACCTGACGATCTTCCTTTGCAACAAGTTCCGAGTCGTACGAATGATGCTATCGTCCGACTGGATAATCTCTTCGACATTCAAATTCAAGTTCGATCATTATCCTTCGAACCATTCACAACATCAATTTCCTCAAACCAATATCACGTTTTGTTCATCCGTTTATCTTAAGTCATCGACCAACGTGTTTTCGCAACATTCCTTGCTAGCTAAAATCATCGAGCAACATTCACTCCAATCCTCAGAGTCATTCGCGTAACTTCAAACTCAAACTTTTTATGCACGCTATCTTCCGATCGTGCCAACTTTCTCTATGCGATCCGTATCAATTTTTCTCGATCAAGTCATCTGTTCGCTTCGCCTTAACTTTTTTTCCTCGATTTGATTACTCCTACTCAATCATTTTTGCATTTCATACTTTTCATAATCCTCAATCCCGTGCACGTTTCGTGCGCGTCCATTTTTTTTTAGGTCGTTCGAATCAACTTATCAAACTTCAAGACAACAACTCACTCCATCGTACACGATCTAAGGCTTTGTATATGTGCGACGCTTGCTGCTAGACTCATCGACACCCCGAATCCTCAATCGATCGATATCCCTGAGGCTATCGCATACACCACTCAGGGATGAAGTCATTCAATAAATTCTCAAAACTATCCTTCGATTCACAATCTACTTCCTCGAATTTTCATCCGAACGATTCCTTAAATTTCAAGCATGCTCACCTTATATCGCACCGACGATAACATCGTCGTTCGATAGTACCCCTATCGATAGTCATTTTATTTACTCAATCAAGCTCAACCCGTTTCATGCTCGCACTATTCAATTTCCGCACTCGACTTTTCTAAGGTCGACGCAATCCTTAGTGTATATGCCCAGCCCGACTTAGCCAACCGTGCTTACGCGAACCATCTTTTTGTTTTGTTGTCAAAAACTGTTCTCCTATGTTTTGCAAAATAGTTAGACTTATTGTATGGACATCCCATAGGACATTTGAGAGAGAGCGCACCAACGATATCAACTTGCGGAAGCACAATTCAGAGTTCGCGAAAACAACGAGTTAAAGAATTCAATCGATAGTCCAAGGACGTAAAGCCGTGCTCTGAAACTATTATGTCACGCCCCGCTCCCATAGAAGATATCGTCCTCGCTAAGGCGTGATGCCGCACGAGCCTAGATTGCGCTCGTGCAAGGCGGGTTCCATAACGGCCGATTTCAGCGGCTGCGACGAGGTCGTCGCACAGAAGTTCCATGCAGAGACATTGAACATGCAGCGGAAATTTAGAATAAAATACAAGTTATTCAAATAAGCTCCTTTATTGATATTGGAACAAGGTTACAATGGGACGCAAGGCCAAGATTACAATCACTCAAATCTACTCATCTCACATTACAATCACTCAGCTCTCTCTCATCTCTCAAAGTACATTTGCTTGAGCCAGCGGAAGCTCCGGAAGGCGATGTCCATACATTATGTCCCGTATAAGTCTTTAATCCATGCGGCCGTGCGCTTCGAATCGCCAAGGAACTCCGTGCCTCGACGCATCAAAGCGAGCTCCGCGCCACGAGCTTCTACCTGTGCCTGCACATAAAAACTATATGGGTGTCAGTACTCAACTGTACTGGTGGAATGAGCTCCTCGCCCACCCATACAAAACCCGTACGTTATTTTACTTTGTGCAACATAGTCCCTTCTTATCAATTGTCTTTCTAGTCTTGCCTTAGGATCAGTTTTATGACCGACGCCTTGCTTATTTTGTGTCTTTAGACCATCTCGTGCTTGCAACGAATGTTAACTCATACCTTGCCTCAAGACCCTTCTCATGCCAACAACGTTAACCTATCGAGTCGTGTTTGCCTTACGGCTTAAAATCAGAGACGCAACTACACGATGAAGCTCCATTTTCTGTGTGACCATGCTACAAACCCTTGCTGAGGCCGTGCCTCGCAATTCAGTGAGACTTAACCATATCGCCGCCTCGCGGCCCTTGCCACCTAGCAGCCCTTGCTACTTTAACCACCAACTGACCCAATCAAGACTTGTGAATGTTAGTGTCACTCAACCAACTTTGCCTTGCGGCGGTTTCCCGACTTAAACTCAAATAACTCAACCAACTTAAGCAACTTATATGTCGACAACTCAAGACTTGATGCCACATCTCGTGCCGAAGCGCGACGCCTATGTTGAAACCCAATCTTAGGCCCAAACTTTGTGTTCTAATTGTACACACCTTCAACTCAACTCAATCTAAAGGCATACACGCGGTTAGCCACTATTTACCGACATCTATATGAACTTGGCCACTAGCATCACAAGCTATACCTTGACGTATAGTTTTGTTATTCGAGATCCTTTCAGCACAAGGTAGCGATCCCCGCTGAAAGTCCCCGACTAACCAGAGCAGGAGCGTACTTCCAGCTCGACTATACCCTGTTCCCTCCTAGGCCCAGTCGGCCCCATGGCCCAGGGTTATCGTTCGAGGGTTCATCGCCCTTGTCGATAAGTTGTCAAATGACCATGCAAGACTCGACATAAACTGACGTCTCACACAGTCTTTCCTCGACCAAAACCAAGACTTCTATCCTTGAGACCCCTTGACGACCCACGATCGCGAGCATTTCCTTCCGTGTTACCCTATCATTTGGTTCAACTCATGAATGCCTATTTGATAGTCCTTTCTCAAAACTCACTTTGAATCAATTATGATCTTGCCTTAAACACTAAGCCCGTGCATCGTGCCTTAAGCCAATCGTGGTCTGCGTGACACTCCTGCCCAAGTCGACGGGCCTTGAGATCGTGGGACTACTTAACTTGACAACCGCAGAATGAGCGGGACAGCACTTGGAATGACTTAGGTCGATCGGCATAACTTTGCCTAACTTACTCAAGCCTACAACTTAACGAGCAAAGGCCGCGTCAAGCCTTGCCTCGATGGAACGTGCCGTGCACGCGTTCAACTTTGAACGACCAAGTCATTTGGGTGCCTAGACTTATGGCACAAGCTGTGCAACGCAACTTAACTCAAGGGACAAGCCAAGGCTATGCCAAGCCTTGGACGACAGGACCGTGCATGCTTTATGAAGCATTCATGCGGGCGACGCCTATGACTTAAGCTATATTCATAACTTCGCCGACTCAACCAACTTTCTTCTCCCAAGCCATGGGACGAAGGATCGAGTGTCATTTTCAAAGCACGCCGTGCACCAACTCTAAGCCGACCGTTGGACCTTTCCATATTCTAACTCAATTCAACCCATCGGGATTATTCCCTTTAGCTATGTGGATTTGTCTTTTTTATTAGCAAGCGTACTTGTGCAAGTTGAAAACATGCGATTTATTATGTGAAGGCAAAGATGAGACGAGTTCACCGAAACTACCCCACCTGAGCGAGCGGTCGCCTCTACCGAGCGATGTCTTCCAGCAGCCGTTGCAAGGCTAAGGCCGAACGCTGTCGGCGGTTCGATTCCTCCGATTGACTGAGCGGGACGGGGCACTACAATTGCCTACCCATAAGTCAATTCTGTACATAGGGAAAAAATTATAATTTTTGTCGTTGGATCCACTTTGCACCAAAAAGCGTACCAAAACTAACGTCTCTAAAAATCATCAATCTATACATCTACAGGCCTGGTTTGACAATACGAACTCAATCGTATTTTCAAAACTGAATTTCGGTGAGCCATACACAAATTCGCCCGCTGGTTCGGGTTATAGGCCCGTCAAAATAGCGTTTTGGTCAACCTTCACAGAATCGCACAAAACTTGGCTCACGGGACCAGAAAAATATTATGAATCCAATGGCGCAAGTTTCGTCTCAATTCGATGAACGGTTTGAAATTGGGAATAAAGTTTGCAAAATACCGATACGGAGGACTTTCGATGGATACGGTTCGATTTCGTCGTGCATACACAACAAAATCGAGTTCCGTCGAATCTCACACGTCGACAACATCCATACGCGTCTTTCGATGCTCATAGGTTGCGACAAACATGTCATCCGGTTTGTCGGGACGCAAGCCATATCGGAAAGTTTTTCCAAAATTTTAGTTTTTGAAACATAATTTTTTTGGATTTTGGAAATGACTTTAAACATAATATATTCAACTATATTAAATATAAAAACGGGGTAATGATGTTCTATAGTAAACAAACGTCTTCAAATAGAATTTAAAAATCGTACATGATTTGGAAGAAAACAGTATTCAAAGTAGGGTAGTTGGACTGTTTTCTGACAGTTTCGAAATCTGTTTTTTCGTCAACTTTGGATCGATTTTGTGATCAATCCAGGATATCTAAATTCATTCTATTTGAAGGAAGTCCTAGAGGGTCATATAGGCACTCCGTAACTTTTTACGGTTCATGAAACGGACAACTACACAAGGAGAAAGAGAGCAGAGAACAGGGGTACCTGAAGTTCTGTCCAAGAACAGAGCTCTGAATTCTCGACAAAAATTCGGCGACCACGGTGGTTCTCCGGCAATGTCAAGGACGGCGCTAGGTCGCTGTCGTCGGGGCTACTCTGGGTTTGTGGTGTGAAGTGGTTGGGGGAAAATTTTCGTATAAAAAGAACCCAGGGTCGCGTTGTTTGGTGAAGGGTCGTGCTCTCGTTTCAAAGAGTTCGGTTCTGTTATGAAAGTGGATCTCGCAAGAAATTATTTTTTTACTATGTTTTTTTACTATATATATATATATATATATGTGTGTGTGTGTGTGTGTGTGTGTGTGTGTGTGTGTGTGTGTGTGTGTGTGTGTGTTACAAAATAAATCTAAATAAATAAGGAAAAATCTCCAAAAACACCAAAAATATTTTTATATAATTTTTAATATAAATATGTACAATTTACATTGTATTTTTACATGGTGTAACAAGAATTGCTATGATGGCTAATTAAAGTTTATTAATAATAAAGTTAGAAACTATGTATTATTTAATAAAATACAGTATTTATATACAATAACATAATTTTAAAAAAATTAGGGGTTTACATCATACTCAACTTATAAAAATTTCGTCCTCGAAATTTAAAAGTCAATGCGTTAAATAAGGAATGCATTTAATGTTATACGGTAGCAAAAACAAATTACTCAAAATCAAACCTTGATTCTCGAATAGGTAGGAAAACGGTTACGTATGTCATCATCGCGCTCCCAAGTGAATTCTCCTAGAGTGTGGTGCTTCTATGACACACGAACCAGAGGTATAGACTGGTTCCACAATACCTTCACTCTGCGATCGATGATCTCTACTGGCTGCTCATGGTATGACAAGCTAGGGCCAACTGTAATCTCGGAGCGATCGAGGACATGACTCCTATCTGCAACATACATTCTCAGATGCAACACATGAAAGACGTCATGTACCCCTTCTAATGATGGTGGTAGTGCCAATCTGTAAGCAACTTCACCAACTCGCTCCAAGACGTCGAATGGCCCAATATATCTTGGGCTTAACTTGCCGCGACCTCCGAAACGAATTGTGTCTCTGGTAGGTGATATCTTCAAGAAAACATGATCTTCTTCCTTAAATTCCAAAGGACGATGATGAAGATCTGTCCACTGCTTCTATCTTGTGCTGCTCGCAGGTGGCCTTGAACCATCTTCACCTTTTCTACAGTGCTAACTACCAGCTCTGGCCCCAAAATCTGTCGCTCTCCTACGTCGCTCCAACAAACAGGAGACCGACTGTCACGACCCGCACCCACCGTGAGGGTACGAGTATGTAACAACGCCCAGCCTACGCCGCAGTGTCGGCGGTAGAACGCTGTTCTAGGTCATGAACTATAACTAGCATAATATGAATACTCTCCATAAGGAGGCCAACACAGAGGTACAACTCAATCACAATCTAAGGTAGAATGATAAAGATAGATAAACATGAAATCCAAAAGAGATACAGGAGATAGAAGTTTAAGTGTCTAAGATACATAATTCCAGAAATATATCTCAAAACTCAAATACAGTAATCCACAAGTAAATACAACTCCAGACAAAATGAAATAACTATCTAAACAACCTAACTGTGTCTCCTCTAGGCTAGCAGGCAATCCCAGGCTATCTGTAAAATTTATCAACAGGTCCAGTCAGGACAGGAGCGAGCACAATACATCTCATGCAGTTCATATCATGTCATGAAATATAAAGCAGGCAATAGAATAAGATACATGAAATGCTGTAAGAAGATGTACATGAAAACAGGAGAGATATTTGATAACTGGAAATATATATACATGATAAGTAAGAACTGTAAGTGACTAGTGATTTAGAGTACGAGATGGCATATAATTGGCTTAGGTTGTACATGATGAACATGAAAAGTAACAGAGTGTACATGATGGATAAATCACATGACCATTTATACTCACCCCTACCCACAATCAATACACAAGGATCTATTCAAGTTACGTTACGGACATGATATTTTGGTTATACAAGAAACACATGAGGAAACATGAGCGTACATGAAAGAACATGAGAGTACATGAACGTACATGTAAGAACATGAGAGAACATAGGTGTACATGAATAACGCAGAAGCAAGGAATACATGATGTACATGAAACACATGTCATAAAGTATCCGATGCGCCCGCTAAGGGAGATAACATCCCAAGAAGAGATCCATATAGTACCAATCCGTGATGATAACGTGACAGCATCAAGGAAAAGTAATCTAGAGCGAGAATATAATTCGTGACAAGTATGAAACGATCAGAGAATGTACTCGCCTGATAACCTGAACAGCTGATAAGTATAGGGAGTCCGACTGAAGCCACAGAGTCCTATTTAAAGCAACATAGGTTACAAGGTGTCTGGCTCCTAATTGGAACAGCACAAGTCACAACATGTCCAGAAGGGTAATATAAGCACTACCATGTATTCTACATGAATCTAGGTCAAACTAGGCCAAAGTCAACCCTTGGTCAACTCTGGTCAACTGCACTAGTCAAACTAGGTCAAACTAGGTCATGTCCTAACCTAGCAAGTCTTACTAGGCCTAACCAAGACTATTCTAGCAAGCACACATCAATACAAGGCTATACAAGCCAATATACACCCAACTCTATATAGCATGCAATTATTCAATACTCAAATAGGCAAGAATTTATATTGGATATACACTAGGTAATCTATTACTTTAAACTATATATGTCTACACATATATACACATGCATATATTGGTATTCAACATTAGGTCTATAATCATGGCATTTCAAATGGTTATATAAACTTATATATTACAACACAATATGCTAACATATATATAATATGCATACATAGCTAAGTTAACTGTATTCATAAATACTTATTTAAGAGGCTATGTGTGTGTATGTGAACATGGCAAAGGGGAAAGTGAGGGTTAAATGGGCATACATAGTGTATACATATCAAAGAGTGTCAAAGTGTAAGTGAACAAAGTGTCAAGTGTGATAGTGTCTACATAGTGTAAGGGGTACATGAGGTAATATAGAATTTGTGTTAACATAGAACATTACATCTCATTAACTTGTATATTGCATACATTACATCTATTATTACATTACATTCATGCTTGCATTCATTCATCATTCATTTATTCTCTTGCACTACTATATGCACCATACATTACATACTATGGAACCTACATATTCATTACAAGCCATACTTATACATGCTTACATTAGATAGGATACTTACACCTCATACATCATTTATTTAAACATTTACTCATGCTTGCATTCTCTATTTAATTACATAATGTATATACATTAACATGGGTTAAAATCAAATAGAACATTATATTACACACAAGGGTGCACAAAATACATATGCCAAATAGTAACTCCTACTAATAATCAATACTGTACCATATCAGCATGAATTAAAATCTAGGATTAAAGTATGTTATAGATCTATGTGTTAGCTTTCCGAAATTTCAAACGGATCGCGTTTTCGTTTCCGAAAACTCCCGGAATCGCGAAAACACCGAGAACGCGTTTGTCTTTCGTACAGCTGACACTCAAATAATTCTCCAGAAAGTTACAGAAGGAATTAGGCCTATTAATATATGTTTTTGGAAAGCTAACTTCAATACGCTTCTTTTAAAAAAAAACGGAAGATTAAACCTAGCTTTGAGCTAGAAGTTATGACATTTCTAAGTTAGGGCTGAAATTAAAAACGTGGATAAAAATTATGACGGATTTGGGTAGTTTGAGACAAAAGAACACAAGTATATAACATAATAAATCAAGAACTCACTCTCTACACTAATATATATATATATGAGACACTATAGAACACATCTCCAATACAAAAATATGAGATTAAATATGTAATAATTCATTCATACATAACAACAACACATAGTGTGTCCAAATTTGGGGTTTTCCCACATGGACACAACCACAACACAAAGGACACTCCTATGACCTCCAAATGGACACGAAATGGACACAAATGGAGATACAACCATGGGGGTCATTCCTATGGGTTCAAAATAGACCTATATGCATGAGGAAATGAAAAGGAGAAGGGATTTATACCTTCTGGTAGATCGAATCGAAGAAAAGCCTTCCCGGAGCGACACCGACACGTAGAGATTCCAAAAGGACACGAACGAGCTCCGAATCCTCCCAAACTTGGATAGCTTCCTCCTTGGCTAGAATGTAGAAGGAAAGAAGAAGATTTGGTGACGAAATGGAAGGATTTGGTGGAGAAATTGCTAGGGATTGCTCTCTAGGAATTTGGGGAAGAACAAGAGAGAGAGTGTGGATGAGAATAATGAAATGAACTTGAGCCTATCCTCTCCCAAAGTGGCTGGCCATATGGGGCTATTTGTTCTATTATGGTAAGGTCCAAAATGCCCCCACTAACCTATTCTATGAGTATTAGGAAAGGGCTAATTGGTTGGGGCTAAATTAGTCATTCTAAAGTCTCTAATCACACTAACCTTATCCATAATAATTAGTCTAACCTCTAACTAAAATATTTCTATCACGTGGACTAAAATTAATATCATGTGGGCCATGCCTAACTAGTGTGTGGGTCCCACTAGAGTCAAACTACCCCCGGGTCCCCGTTTCAAGTCGGATTGAGTTGAAATTCGAACCCGACTCAAATAACCCCAAAACAATATCATAAATAATAAAATAAATTTCAACCCCAAAATAATATCATAAATAATAAAATAAATTTTAAAAATATTCAAAAATATAAAATGACAAAAATATCCCTGTTTCTGAAAACTGGGGGTGACAAATCTATCCACCTTAAAAAAAATTTCGTCCTCGAAATTAAAACAAAGCAATCACAGGAAACACATGCAGAAAACAATCTCATTCAAATACTTTTCAAAAAAAATCAGCAATAAAAAAAAATCTCTTTGAGGCACATCAAACATTTGTAAATAAAAACTGATACGTGTCCGATACGGACACAAAACCATCATAAAATCACACCTATCAAAGGTCAAAATCAACAATCACCAACACAATAAATATCAAAATAATTCAAAGAGGTCAAATGCAAAATATCCTTAGGCCAGAAATGACATTAAAATATCCTAATCACATGGTTAGGCTCTAGGTCAAACAGTCTCTAGGATTTCACTAGCAAAACATCAAAATCACAAGTCATGATTTTAAATAGTTTTAAAATGATTTAAAAATTACCAAAAATCATATCATGATTTAAATATCAAATCAATAAATGATTAAAATTACAAAATTTCAAAATTACCCTCATTTTAGAGAACTGGGTGTTACAAGTCTACCCACCTTAGAAAAATTTTATCCTTAAAATTAAAATGTTCATACTCCTTCTAGGTCAAACCCCCCACAATCAAAGTCTCAGAACTTAAACAATCATACGATTTAAAAGGATGACATACAGGGTCATGGCATACGATGGTAGTGAAAGTCTCATCTAGGTATACTAGTCATGCTAGACCAAAACGGTCATATGGTATCAAAACACACAAGCAATCTTGGGTGCTAAACTAGAAAAGATACAGAAATAACAATCATCAAGACTGTAAGGCAGTCTACTATCCTATATGAAAACTGGTACTTATAAAAATAAAATAAAGTTAACTACCATTTATCTAATAAGGGGTACTATTCAAGAAAATCAAAATCAAAAGTTAAAGAATGAAAGCCAATTGCATGGAAATTCAATCACAATATATTTATATATATAGCGTTAGAGAGGGAAAAGCTAGCATTATGTACAAGTTATGTAGTTCGTGTGTGTATGGGTGTATGTGGACATGTTCATATGGTTAGATAATAGGCGTGTGTGTATGTGAAATATACATGAAAGTGCATAGAAGGATTTGGGGTTTCAAACAATAACTATCAAGTTACACTAATCATGGCATATTGGTTAAACAATCTACAATACACAACTCATTTGCTCATAACATGCATGGCTAACCATGTATATATGTATATATAAAGAGGTAGAGATTTAGTTATGTATGTATATACATTATATCATGTATGCCTAAGCTCTATATATATCTATATAGATATATAATCATGACATAGAGAGGAAGAGTTAGGTTACATGACAGGGTATACTAAGTTAGGGTGTGTTGTGTCCTTGTACAGGGTTATAGCTTAGTATTGAAAGGTTAAACCCAGTTTTAGTTCAGCATTTACATACAAAATCTGAAAATAAGCTAACATTTAAACCAGTGCAATATTAACATAATGCAATTTCAAAATTTAGGAGTTTGAAACATCACAACTAATCTCAATGCTCTCAATACATCCTAACATGATAGAAATGAAACCCTAATATACTATCAATACATTTATCTACGCATACACTTCAATATTATATGTTAAATCTGAAATTGAACTAAACATGGAAATCAATGTAAAAATGTTAACATGTATTCAGTTTTCAGGATTTTGGAGAATTTGCACATCAAAACCAACTCAATGTTTATCACAACCTAACATGTAAGAATATGGAACCTAAATTTATATCCTACAACAACAATGTACACAGCTCTAAATATTACATTTAAAACAATCAATTTGAACTAACATTTAAAATCCCGTATTAAGGGTTAATATGCACACAGTCTCAGATTTGACAAATTTAAACACAAAACTCAACCCAAAAAAAAATTTGAATTGAAACCCTACGTATAACATACATGTGCAGTGATATAAATAAAACTATTATCATAAAATTTTATATTTAAATTACGAGTTAAGCTAGGAAAAGCAAAGAATCGGAAATATTGGGGTTTTGAAAATTTAAACATTAACGACATATTAATATGTATTCAGATAGGTGGAAATCAAGTGTAGCATGCATAAGTGTCAGGAAAGTGTCCACTATATATACTCATATATATTCTCATGTCCCAATATAAAATTTTAATTCTACGTTAAGACCAACAATTAGATTCCTACCAAGGTTGCAAGCAGGTGATTGACGTAATCAAGACAGTATTATTATTATTATTATTTAATACAAGAATAATAGCAAGAAAGAAATAACGATAAAATCTGTTTTTGCTTATCTGTTTAAAAGAAAAATCCATTTTGAAAACCAGAGCTAAATTTTCAAATCCAAGATAAAGTCTAGCAAAATCATCGATTCATTGTATTAAGAAGAATTTCATAGTAAGAAGTTACACAAAGTTTATAAAAATAGCTAAAGCTACTCCTAAGTTAAATAAATGAGAAACAAAACAAAACAACAAATAACAATTCTCTCTTTCTTTCTTTTTTCTTTTTTTTTTTGTTTTTTTGAAGGACTGAAACAAAAGTAGAGAAAATATGTTCAAAAATATTTAAGGTACAATCTGATAATCATATGCGTCTTCTTGAAATTATGTTGTCAGAATTCTGCCACGCCAATAAGCATAGCTACAATAAACGATAGAGTCCATAATAAGGCATACAACCTATAATTATGTTATCTAGAATTCTTACCACGCCATCCGGTATGGCTGCAAGAAAATCTAGATTTCATAACTAAGATAAGTATAGCTATATCAGGCTCTACGTCCTTATCATGCTAGCAAATATGACTGCAATAAATTCTAAATTCCATAATAAAGTAGACTTTTACCTTTCTCACTGTCCTTATCAAGTATGTTATCAGGTTATACCTTAATTCCAAAAAAATGTACATATACATATAAATACAAACTCAAATTCAACAACTAACATCAAGATTCAAAATTCAACAATAATCCATCAAAAATCATAAAAATACAGACTCAAATTCAACCACTATCATCAAGATTCAAAATTCAACAATAATCCATCAAAAATCATAAAAATACAGACTCAAATTCAACCACTATCATCAAGATTCAAAATTCAACAATAATCCATCAAAATCTAGTTCAATAACAGGAAGTAAAGGTAAATCAAATCAGGGAAAAACAGATTTCAAATCGAAGTTAAAATAAGATTCTCAAGGGTAGTCCAAGGAATCTTTCAAGGAGTCCTAACCATGATTGAGTACCTTCAAAATATATCCTATTCCTACTACAGGCTGTAGTGGTACTCTAGTTCGAATACCACTACATAAACTCCACCTGCATGGGCCACCACTAAAAACGTGTCACGATCCGCACCCACCGTGAGGGTACGAGTACGTAACAACGCCCAGCCTACGTCGCAGTGTCGGTGGTAGAACGATGTTCTAGGTCATGAACTATAACTAGCATAATATGAATACTCTCCATAAGGAGGCCAACACAGAGGTACAACTCAATCACAATCTAAGGTAGAATGATAAAGATAGATAAACATAAAATCCAAAAGAGATACAGGAGATAGAAGTTTAAGTGTCTAAGATACATAATCTCAGAAATACATCTCAAAACTCAAATACAGTAATTCACAAGTAAATACAACTCCAGACAAAATGAAATAACTATCTAAACAACCTCTACTGTGTCTTCTCTAGGCTAGCAGGCAATCCCAGGCTATCTGTAAAATTTATCAACAGGTCCAGTCAGGACAGGAGCGAGCACAATATATTTCATACAGTTCATATCATGTCAGGAAATATAAAGCAGGCAATAGAATAAGATACATGAAATGTTGTAAGAAGATGTATATGAAAACAGGAGAGATATTTGATAACTGGAAACATATATACATGATAAATAAGAACTATAAGTGACAAGTGATTTAGAGTACGAGATGGCATGTAATTGGCTTAGGTTGTACATGATGAACATGAAAAGTAACAGAGTGTACATGATGGGTAAATCACATGACCATTTATACTCACCCTACCCACAATCAATACACAATGATCTATTCAAGTTATGTTACGGACATGATATTTTGGTTATACAAGAAATACATGAGGAAACATGAGCGTACATGAAAGAACATGAGAGTACATGAACGTACATATAAGAACATGAGAGAACATGGGTGTACATGAATAACGCAGAAGCAAAGAATATATGATGTACATGAAACACATGTCATAAAGTATCCGATGCGCCCGCTAAGGGAGATAACATCCCAAGAAGAGATCCATATAGTACCAATCCGTGATGATAACGTGACAGCATCAAGTAAAAGTAATCTAGAGCGAGAATATAATTCGTGACAAGTATGAAACGATCAGAGAATGTACTCGCTTGATAACCTGAACAGCTGATAAGTATAGGGGGTCCGACTGAAGCCACAGAGTCCTATTTAAAGCAACACAGGTTACAAGGTGTCTGGCTCCTAATTGGAACAGCACAAGTCATAACATGTCCAGAAGGGTAATATAAGCACTACCATGTATTCTACATGAATCTAGGTCAAACTAGGCCAAAGTCAACCCTTGGTCAACTCTGGTCAACTGCACTAGTCAAACTAGGTCATGTCCTAACCCAACAAGTCTTAATAGGCCTAACCAAGACTATCCTAGCAAGCACACATCAATACAAGGCTATACAAGCCAACATACACCCAACTCTATATAGCATGTAATTATTCAATACTCAAATAGGCAAGAATTTACATTGGATATACACTAGGTAATCTATTACTTTAAACTATATATGTCTACACATATATACACATGTATATATTGGTATTCAATATTAGGTCTATAATCATGGCATTTCAAATGGTTATATAAACTTATATATTACAACACAATATGCTAATATATATATAATATGCATACATAGCTAAGTTAACTGTATTCATAAATACTTATTTAAGAGGCTATGTGTGTGTATGTGAACATGGCAAAGGGGCAAGTAAGGGTTAAATGGGCATACATAGTGTATACATATCAAAGAGTGTCAAAGTGTAAGTTAACAAAGTGTCAAGTGTGATAGTGTCTACATAGTGTAAGGGGTACATGAGGTAATATAGGATTTGTGTTAACATAGAACATTACATCTTATTAACTTATATATTGCATATATTACATCTATTATTACATTACATTCATGCTTGCATTCATTTATCATTCATTTATTCTCTTGCACTACTATATGCACCATACATTACATACTATGGAACCTACATATTCATTACAAGCCATACTTATACATGCTTACATTAGATAGGATACTTACACCTCATACATCATTTATTTAAACATTTACTCATGCTTGCATTCTCTATTTAATTACATAATGTATATACATTAACATGGGTTAAAATCAAATAGAATATTATATTACACACAAGGGTGCACAAAATGCATATGCCAAATAGTAACTCCTACTAATAATCAATACTGTACCATATCAGCATGAATTAAAATCTAGGATTAAAGTATGTTATAGATCTATGTGTTAGCTTTCCGAAACTTCAAACGGATCACATTTTCGTTTCCGAAAACTCCCGAAATCGCAAAAACACCGAGAACGCGTTTGTCTTTCGTACAGCTGACACTCAAATAATTTTACAGAAAGTTATAGAAGGAATTAGGCCTACTAATATATGTTTTTGGAAAGCTAACTTCAATACGCTTCTTTTAAAAAAAATGGAAGATTAAACCGAGCTTTGAGCTAGAAGTTATGATATTTCTAAGTTAGGGCTGAAATTAAAATCGTGGATAAAAATCATGACGGATTTGGGTAGTTTGAGACAAAAGAACACAAGTATATAACATAATATATCAAGAACTCACTCTCTACACTAATATATATATATATATATGAGACACTATAGAACACATCTCCAATACAAAAATATGAGATTAAACATGTAATAATTTATTCATATATAACAACAACACATAGTGTGTCCAAATTTGGGGTTTTCCCACATGGACACAACCACAACACAAAGAACACTCCTATGACCTCCAAATGGACACTAAATGGACACAAATGGAGATACAACCATGGAAGTCATTCCTATGGGTTCAAAATAGACCTATATGCATGAGGAAATAAAAAGGAGAAGGGATTTATACCTCCTGGTAGATCGAATCGAAGAAAAGCCTTCCCGGAGCGACACCGACACGTAGAGATTCCAAAAGGACACGAACGAGCTCCGAATCCTCCCAAACTTGGGTAGCTTCCTCCTTGGCTAGAATGGAGAAGGAAAGAAGAAGATTTGGTGACGAAATGGAAGGATTTGGTGGTAAAATTGCTAGGAATTGCTCTCTAGGAATTTGGGGAAGAACAAGAGAGAGAGTGTGGATGAGAATAATGAAATGAACTTGAGCCTATCCTCTCCCAAAGTGGCTGGCCATATGGGGCTATTTGTCCTATTATGGTAAGGTCCAAAATGCCCCCACTAACCTATTCTATGAGTATTAGGAAAGGGCTAATTGGTTGGGGCTAAATTAGTCATTTTAAAGTCTCTAATCACACTAACCTTATCCATAATAATTAGTCTAACCTCTAACTAAAATATTTCTATCATGTGGACTAAAATTAATATCATGTGGGCCATGCCTAACTAGTGTGTGGGTCCCACTAGAGTCAAACTACCCCCGGGTCCCCGTTTCAAGTCGGATTGAGTTGAAATTCGAACCCGACTCAAATAACCCCAAAACAATATCATAAATAATAAAATAAATTTCAACCCCAAAATAATATCATAAATAATAAAATAAATTTAAAAATATTCAAAAATGTAAAATGATAAAAATACCCCTGTTTCTGAAAACTGGGGGTGACACCGACACTTCCTACTATACAAAGCTTCAAACGGAGCCATTTGAATGCTCCCTTGAAAGCTATTATTGTAAAAAAACTCTACACGATAAAGATGGTCTTTCCATGATCCATCAAAGTCTAACATACATGCCCTCAACATATTTTCTAGCGTCTGAATAGTATGCTCTGACTGTCCATCAGTCTGAGGATGATAACCCGTACTAAACTTCAGATGAGTACCCAAGCTTTCCTGCATGCTTCTCCAGAAATGAGACGTGAATCTTGAATCTCGGGCTGATATAATACTAACATGAACACCATGTAGCTTCACAATATGCACTACCAAAATAAGTCATATTACCGACGTAATTTGCGACGTTTCCCGAAAACGTCGCAGATAAAAAACAATTTACCGACTTTTTTTATGACGTCGCAAGACGTCACTACTAGCGACGTTCAGCGACGTTCAGCGTCGTATAGTAACTACGTTTGCGTATTGAAAAACTCACGTCGCGGATATGTCGGTGAACGTCGCTAATATCATTGATATTAGCGACGTTTGGCGACGTTTTTACTATGGCGTCGTTAATATCAATAAAGTTGCGACGGTTACCGACGCCCTTATGTTACGTCGCTAATGTGCGAATATAGGTCAGTTTCGATTTTACTTCCCCCCATTTCCCCCCCCCCCCCAATATTTTCCTTCCCCCCATTTTCCCCCCTGTCCCCTCGACCCCCGTCCGACCGCGCCCTCGGCGACCCCCACCGACCGCCGCGAGCACCGACCCCGTCCAGCCTCCTCCTCCACCGCCCAGCCTCCTCCTCCATCGCCTCTCCGACCTCCTCCTCCTCCTCCTCCTCCTCCTCCTTCCCGGCAGCCCCCGCCGAACCCAACCCCCTACCGCCGTCGTTCGCCAGAGCACCTCCTCCTCCTCCTCCTCCTCCTTCTCGGCAGCCCCCGCCGAACCCGAACCCGACCCCCTACCGCCGCCGTTCGCCAGAGCACCTCCACCGCCGCTCCTCCTCCTACTCCTTCCCGGCAGCCACCTCCACCGTCGCTCCCCCTCGCCGTCGTCGCTCCCCCTCGCCGTGATGGTCAGGTAAACCCTAACCCTAACCGGTTGTATACCTTACAGATTTGGGCTATCTATATATAGATATGTGTTGATTTAAAGGAACAAATGGAAGAGAGGGTTAGATGTTAGTGAGTATATTATACATATTGCTATAAATGTGTGTGAATGCAAGTAGATAGTTAGAGCATCTCCAACCCTATTATGACTTTGGAAAAAAGTTGTTGCCACATAGGAATGACAAAATTTTATTCAAAAGTTCTTCTCCAATGCAATTGTCAAGTCAATTGTGAAGCTTATGTGGCAAAAATTAAACAAGACATTGTGAAGTTGGTTGTCTAGTTCTAGACAATGCACTTGACAATGTCTTGTTCTCCATGTCATCAATTATGAATAAAAAAATATTAGGAAAAAGAAAGAATATGAGTAGTTGTCTTGAAAGTTGGGAAAGAAGTAAATATCTTAATACTTTATCTTCCAAGTTGAAAAAAGTAAACATTTTGCATTGGAGAAGATTTTCTTACTTCATTGTCATTTGTCAATATAATCTTGCCACCTAGACAAGACATTGTCTTGTGCCTAATGCCACATATGATTCACAACATATAACAAGACAATAGGGTTGGAGATGCTCTTAGAGTATGGTGGGTAATAGTTGAGTTATAGAGTAGGTAATGGATTAGAGTATAGGTATATGGCTAATGAGATGCTACACTATGTAATGTGTTTGAGAGTCCTTATAAGGGATATATGTTTAGACTATAGACATTGGGTATATATACCTTGATATGTATATATGATATAGTATTATGGTATCCTAGGATATCCTAGTTATATTGGCCTATAGTTAGTTATGAGTTAGTATATCATAGAATTGACTTAATAGTCTAAGTGACCTTGTTGACTAGTCTAGGTTTGACCAAACCCTAGATTTTGACTTAGTTTGACCAGAAAGTTAACCCATATTCAGTCAAACCCTAGATTTTGACTTAGTATATGGTTACTAGATCCTAGTGTAGAGTAGTATGTAGAGGAGTATGGCTACTAGTGATATATAGATATGTAGGTCCATGTGTATCTGTATCGGACTATCGCTATCGGTATCGAACTATCGCTATCGGTATCGGACTATCGCTATCGGTATCGAACTATCGGTATCGATCGAACTATCGGTATCGGACTATCGCTATCGGTATCGGACTATCGCTATCAGTATCCAATGCCATAGAAGCCATCAGTTTGTTGACCTTCCTCTATGGCATTGGAATATACTCATATAGGAATGAACTTGAACTGATGGGTGTTGTAGTCGATTTCAGCGAAGGATCGTCCTTTGTAGCATCTGGACTTCAGTTGCCAGCAGAGCCAGGAGATGTTACGACGGAAATTGCTCTCATGTTACTTCTCCTCCTCCACCATGGCTCTGGACCCATCTGCTCCTCCCTTCTTTCCTTCTTCTCATTCGACTATCTCGGCCTCCTATTCGGCCTACTATTCCGATATGCGTTTGATACGATCTACCTAACCTATATACTGATACTAATCTGATACTCTCTGATATTAAGTACATCCGGCTTACTAGCTAGCGGATCCACCAGTTACATGATTATATACTAATTATGTTTAGTTTGTCTTACGATACAGATTTTCACTTGCATGTATAAAGTATGCATGTATAATAGTAGGTAATGATATGCAAAACTGAAAAGATAAATGCAATGCATGAATGAATAGATGAAAAGATAAATACAATCCATTGAAAAAGCTTTGACACTTGCATATCATTCACTACCTTGATGTATCTATCTTACAGAATTATGGAGCTGAATTACTATCTGCGGAATCGTACTTGGATGTACAACCGTCATCCTGATGACATGTGCGGTGTGCGGGATGAATTTATAGAGGGTGTACACCAGTTCCTACAGTTTGCCAAGGCGTTCCCTTAGTACATGGACGGTACCAAAATTAAGTGTCCGTGTGTGAGATGTCGCAACTTGAAATATCATCCAGAAGTGGATGTCACGTATCATTTGTACTCGAAGGGTTTTACGCCGAATTACTATCAGTGGAGCAAGCACGGAGAACTTGTGTCTTTAGCATCGGAGTACGAGCCTTATGTGGATGTCCACAACAATGCTCCTTACGACGATGGGTTGGTGAACATGGTTTTTGACGCGGCCGGGCCTAGTTTCGATCCGGATGATCATGATGCACCTGAGGAGGCACCGAACCCCGATGCTGCACAGTTCATGGAGTTGCTAGAGAATACAAGGACTTCATTATATCCTGGTTGTGAGGATCATTCACCGTTGGAGGTGGTTACAAGATTGTTGAGCATCAAGTCCGATTTTAACATGTCGCAAGATTGCTACAACCGTATTATGGAGTTGCTTATAGAAATATTGCCTGAGGGTACGAAGTTGCCTAAAGACTTCTACCGGTCTAAGAGGATGGTTAGATCGCTCTGGATGGGATATAAAAAAATTGATGCCTGTCGCAACGGGTGCATGTTGTACTACAAAGATGACAAGGATGAAGACGCCTGCAGATTTTGTGGTGTCGATCGCTACAAGGCCTGTGGTAGAGGAAAGTCTGTCGGTGCCAGGAAGCCTACCTCTTCGATGCACTACTTGCCGTTGACGCCGCGTTTGTAGCGGTTGTTTATGGTGAAGGAAACTGCAGAAAATATGAGTTGGCATAAGCGGGAACATACCGAAGGAGTGTTGGATCACCCATCTGATGGAGAAGCATGGAAGCACTTTGATCGAGAGTATCCAGATTTTGCTTCTGATCCGCGTAATGTTAGATTGGGTCTCTGCTCTGACGGTTTTACCCCATTCGGACTTTCGGGATCCCAGTATTCGTGTTGGCCTGTGATCGTCACCCCATACAATCTACCGCCTTGGATGTGCATGAAGACTCCATATATGTTCCTCACCGTTATTATCCCAGGTCCGAACAATCCGAAAAGGAACATCGATGTTTATTTACAGCCATTGATTGATGAGTTGAATCAGCTGTGGGAAGTAGGTTCCAACACGTACGATGTATCTAGAAAACAAAATTTCCAGATGCGGGCAGCACTTATGTGGACCATCAACGACTTTCCGGCCTATGGAATGTTATCTGGATGGAGCACGCATGGTCGTCTTTCATGTCCGTGTTGCATGGACGACACTAAGGCTTTCCATTTGAAACACGGAGGCAAACCGTGCTTCTTCGATTGTCATCGACAATTCCTGCCGAAGGATCATCCGTACCGGAGGAACAGGAATGCTTTTCGTGCTGGCGTTGTGGAGAAGGGTGATCCACCGACAAGGTGATGCAGAGCCACGATATGGGAGGAGGTTAGAGATTTACCAAGTGCTATTGAGCATCCTGCTACGGGCTACAAGTGTGACAGATTTGGTCGCACTCATAACTGGACGAAGAGGAGTATATTCTGGGATCTGCCATACTGGAGCATCAATCTGATTAGACATAACCTTGATGTCATGCATATCGAGAAGAATGTGTTTGACAACATAATTAATACTGTAATGGACGTAAAGGGGAAGACGAAAGACAATCCTAAGGCTAGATTGGACTTGAAAGAAATATGTAGACGTCCTGCATTGCATTTGATAGAGGACGGGAATGGGAAGTTGAAGTAGCCTAAGGCAATTTTCTCACTGGAGAAGGAGAATAAAGTGAGGCTTTGTAGGTGGATTCAAGGTCTAAAATTTCCAGATGGGTATGTTTCAAACTTGAGAAGATGCGTCGACCTCAAGGAGAACAAACTGACAGGTATGAAGAGCCATGATTGTCACGTATTCATGGAGCGGTTAATTCCGATTGCATTTCGGGAATTCTTACCGCAGGCAGTTTGGGATCCATTGACGGAGCTTAGCATATTCTTCAGGGACCTTTGTTCTAAGAAATTGCTCGTTGATCGTCTAGAAAAGCAAGAGAAGGACATTGCGGTAACACTGTGCAAGCTAGAGAGGGTGTTTCCTCCTGGATTCTTCGACTCTATGGAGCATTTGCCGATTCATCTTTCCTACGAGGCACGTGTTGGTGGACCCGTCGAATATCGATGGATGTACCCGTTCGAGCGACATTTGAATCACCTAAAAAGAAAGGTAAAAAATAAGGCTCGGGTCGAGGGTTCTATTTGTGAAGCCTATATTCTCGAGGAGATTACAAATTTCTGCTCCTCCTATTTCAAACCTCATGTTGCTACGAATAGAACAAGGGCTCCGAGAAACGACGACGGATATCAAGAATTTAATGATGGAATACTGAAAGTATTCAATGCGTCCGGAAAGCCTTCGGGGAAAATGAAGAAGAGATATTTGAATGACGAAGAGCTAAGGGCTGCTCAGTTGTATGTATTACTCAATTGCGACGAGGATGAAGTGGAGAAGCTAGAGGGGTAAGTAAGGAATGATGAGTTTACGTCATCTCAATGTAATAGTATAAGCTAATATTATTGTACTAATCGTTCTAATGTTTCGTTGTTTTCCAACACATATAATGATGAGTTGAGGCTGGTTAGACCCTACCTAACAGACGAAGCATTAGAACAAGAAATGAGACGTCATTTTCCTTCTTGGTTGAGCGAATATGTAAGCAGCTCGGTAATATTTACTGGCCTCTTCTAATGCAACTGCGCAATAAATAACTTATTATCTCTTCTTTGATATTCAGGTCGATCGTCTAATTTCACCCGAGATTGAATTAATTAGAACTCTTGCCAAGGGACCAATTACTTTTGTTAAAATATGGCCAAGTTATTGTGTCAATGGCTTTCGGTTCAAGTCGACAAATGCTCCGATCAGAGACAGCTTCCTGGATCTTGATTCCACGAAGAACAGTTGTTTGTGTATCAAGTCTTCGAACTACAAAGACGTCGATCCAGGAAATGATTTCTTTGGCATCTTGCGAGAGATTGTGGAGTTGTCATATAATTATGGCAGAGAACCTGCAAAGATCGTGTTGTTCAAGTGTGAATGGTTCGATCCGATTGAAAATCAAGGCTGGAAAATTGACAAGCATGGTCTTGTGGATATAAACTACAAACGTAGATATCAAGGCTACGAACCGTTTGTCCTAGCAACTCAGGCTCAGCTCGTGTACTTCACAGCTTATCCGAGACGGGGAGCAACGAAGTCTGACTGGTGGGCAGTATGCAAGACTAAAGCTAGAGATACTTTTGATGTTGATGAAAAAGCTTACCAGGAGGACGAGCTACCTCCTGTAACCAATATTGTCGATGTGGACTCCACGAAAGTTACGCATTACACGACACATAATGTAGAAGATGTAGAATTATCCGAAGAGGAAGACGAAGCCGACGAAGGTGAAGACGAAAGTGAAGATGAGGAGGAAGAGGAAGATGAGGTCGAGGAAGACGAACAAGATGATTATTCTGAAGATGATTGAGAGAGATATACTTATCTGAACTTAGATGTTTCTTCTAGAATATATTATCTGGACTTAGATGTTTATTGTAGAATGTATCATCATATGTTACCTTGGTTATTATCTTTGTTGTACTGTCATATTTCTAGTCTCTATTATTTGTTGTACTTTCATATTTCTAGTCTCTATTATTTGTTGTACTTTCATATTTCTAGTCTCTATTATTTCTTGTACTATCATATACTGTTATCAGGTATGGCAGGTCGTCGCGGAGCGTTACGAGGGACACGACGAGGACATGATCCTCCAGTACTTCCTACAGGTACTGCTAGAGGACGGAGTTTTCCTTCGGTACCTCCTACTGGTACCGGCTCTGGATCTTCGTCGCCGATTACTCCTCTATATCGGACAGTAGCTGGGCCTGCTGGGACGACATCACGTGGCATATCTCCTGGGACGAGTAGTTCCAGGCCTGTTGAGAGTGCTCGCCCGTCTAGCGTTCCTGATGCTGATACGACGATGGAGACGGATGAGCAGATGGCGGAGGCTACGCCGATGGCCGAGGAGGATGCGCCGACGGCCGACCAGCATCATGAAGATGATGCGTGCGCACCTCCGGAGGAGGGAAGGACGGAGATCTGGGCCGACGGTACAAAGTAGATATTTTGGTTTATGATTTTTTTTTTCTATTTTTATCATAAATTAACTTTTTTCATGAATATAATATGTCTGTATAGATATCGTCCTCCAGGGGTACAGAGACGCCTAGGCGATATGCTGAGGCATAATTATGGTGGTCCCTGGATTAACTACTCTGATGCTCCAGACGAAAGAAAGAACTACTGGTTTACGCGCTTCAAGGTTAAAATAGATTTGTTTTTAACATGAATCATTTAATTTATGCATATTATATATAACTGATAAATATTTGGTTTCGTACTGTTCTAGGATATGTTTTACTATCCACCGTACCGGGCCGAGCTGATCGAGGGGATGTTTCCTTCCGTCGCTGCTAAGCTGATCCGCGACTCTATTAATGATCAGAAGGAACGTGATCGTGCCGGAAAGCCGATCAAAGGTTGGATCACCCCTGATCAGTGGAATGCGATGAAGGCTCGATTCAACGAGCCAAGGTACAAGGAGAAGTCGGAGAAGGCTAAGGCGGCTAGGCAACATGCCTCGAAGTGGTGCGGTGGGTCAATTCCGATGACGGAACATTTTCGTCGTCTGGTATGTCTTTCTCTTTTAGAAATATTATTTTAATGCAAATCTGATAAATTATTACTAAGATAATATATTTAATTACAGGTAAGGAAGGTCGGTAACGCCGATATGGTGACCGTCTTCCTGGCCACCCATCGGAAGGACGGAGTCCTTATTGACGAGAGGGCCGAGCAGACCTATGTAAGTATTACAATACGTTATCTTAATTTAATACTTCGTGTCAATTTTAATATAACTTAGTAAATATGATGCAAATAAATATTCATGAAGTTAGTAAAAATAAGTACATTAATTAGAAATTAGAAATCATAGAGTACTATCCATACTTTCTAGGCCGAGTATCAGAGGCTGCGGGAACGGGCGACTGCTAGTGCACCTGATGCAGGAGTGGCCGGTACTTCCTCGCAGCCCACTCAAGCTCCGTCGGCGGACGAGCTGTGGATGACCGTCGCTGGTGGCCTCCATAGGGGTACGTACTACGGTACGGGATCCTATGGCGCCCTAGTTGCGACCCAATCCTCTAGGACATCTCCTGCTAGTGTGCATGGTCCACAGCCGTCCCAGGAGTCTGCCCGAGTCCACCAGATGATGGAGTCTCTTCGTGACGACCTGCTACGACGGATCGAGCAGCAGTCTCAGCACCCTACGGACGATCCTGCGCTGATAGCACGATTGGATGCGCTCGACCGCGCCATTATGGGGCTCGTAGAGACGACTGAGAGGACAGAGCGCACCGTTGGAGGGTTAGAGCGCACGGTGACGGAGTTGCAGACAGGACAGGTGACCATGGCCGAGACGGTGAGATTGGCACAGGATTCGATGGTCCAGAGCAGTGGTAGAATGTTATCTTTCATGGATTCATACAACCAGCGACTTACAGCGTTGGAGCATGCTGGTACTCTGGGTGCGCCTTCATCGTCGTCGACTCCGCCGCCTCCACCGCCTTCTTCTTCGACACTGACTCCACCGACGTCACAGCCTGGCGCTCCATCTGTATCGATTTCACTTGCGGAGTATGAGGAGTTGTTATCCCTTCGTCGCGGCGGTGCCCCTCCTGCACCAGATCACTAGTAGTCCTAGTTAGGACTTTTGTTTGTGTTTGTATCATCATATGTTTGTGACTTATGATTGGATGTTTGGATTTGGATGTTAATTGTGTTTGTATCGATTTGACTTGTGACTTGTTTGGATTGGATGTTTGGATTGGATGTTAATTCCTTCGTCGATAAATGTTAATTGTGTTTGGATTGGATGTTAATTAACTTAGATTAAAGCTATATGTGTAGCATCTTGAATTGTGAGTGGGGGTTTGAATGCGCTGTGATTTGGAATTGTGAGTGGGGATTTGAATGTGTACCTATATGTGTAGCATCTTGAATTGTGAGTGGTAATATAGAATCTGTGTTTTATTTTTTTTATTTTTTTATAATTTTAGCGACGTTTAGCGACGCTTACTGACGTTTATCGACGTCATTTTCTGACGTTTACCGAAGACAAGCTGCAAAAAATACATTTTTCCGACGTTTTTTCCGACATTTACCGACGACTAACTGCAAAAAAGTACAGGTCTCCGACGCTTTTCCGACGTTTACCGACGACTAGCTGCAAAAAAATGTACAGGTCTCCGACGTTTTTCCGACGTTTAAACGTCGGTGAGTGTCGGTATTATCCAGGACCTTTACCGACGTCTAGCGACTACATTCACGTCGCTATATTACCGACGAAACGACGGTAGACGTCGGGAATTATTCCAGGACTTCACCGACGTGTAGCGACTACATATACGTCGCTAATATACCGACGACACGACGGTAGACGTCGAGAACTCACCGACGTACAGTTACGTCGCTGGATGTCGGTAATTGCGACGTTCAGCGACGTTTTTGTAATCAGCGACTAAGGAAACGGCGACAAAACTTAAACGTCGGTAATTGCGTCGGTGCTTCATATTAGCGACGGATTTTATTATTTTAGCGACATTTTTGGGCGTCGCTAATACCACTTATTTTGGTAGTGATGCTTCATATACATGTCATCTAATGCTTCAATGGATTGGCCCACTCTGAAGGACAAGAAATGGGCTGACTTGGTGAGTCTATCCACTATCACCCATACTGCATCTCGTCCATTGGGACTCTTTGGAAATTTTCGATCGTGGGTTGATTGTAAACTTAGTGATTGATCAGGGTGAGACTATAAAGTCATCGACGATTGTTTCGATGCGTATAGCATCTCGGGTGTCAAGACTCGAACTCAATACGAGTAGATGTTTCGTGAATTATGGAATTATCGACGGTAGTGCATGAATTATTCAGAGTATAATTACGCGTCAGTTATGCCGATAGAAATAGTTTTGTCCGAATTTGGGTTAGTCTCATAGAAATGGTCAGAACGTGATTTGGCTCCGAAATAAGATATAGTATGGTTCGTAGTAACTATCCTTCACTAATGATCCACAATTATCGAGCATAGCTTCGTGGCAGCTGACCCTAGAAGACTTGACCGCCAAATCAAAGTAAATATTACAGACCCATAAGATGACCCATATGATGTCGCATATGGAATTGTGTCTAGAAAATAAAGATGGCCAGCATGTTGATGATAAGTTTAGGTGACTGAATAATTGTTTTAGAAATTGATGGAACAGCTTCAGCTGAGAATGATATAGTCAGATTTGAGAATTGATCAGATGAATGCTTAAATGACTATGTTGGTCGACGATCGAAATAAAAGTTCACAAACGAACTTTGATGAAATAGATAGGCGATATCGAGAATCGTGCTATGCATGAGAGCGAGCGGTAAGAGAATGACTCTCGAATTATGTTATTGGTTTTGGATTCACCTAGCAATTGAGCTTACATGGACAAGTTTGGAATTTTGCTAGTAAATTCCTACTCGATAGGAATCAAACATAAGATTCGTTGTAGAGGCCTTTATGTCAAAACGATCGTTGCCTTCGAGCACTGTCGCCTCGTATTAAACTTTTGAGTTGGAAAGACCGTTGCATTTGAGCATGTCGACTCGAACTGAACCTTTCTGTCGGATAGATTATGGCATTTGTGTAACGTAAATTTTAAAGTTGCATTGGAAGAATTTAAGCACGGTGTCTAGGTAAGTCACCTAGAGGGCGTAGCCCTGAATGTTGATGCATTTGCAAGTCAAAAAAGAAAAATCATATGGAGATGAGTTGCAAGGTGAAACTTCAGAAATAGTTGGACATTGACTTCAAAACGTAAGGCGTTGCGGAGACTCATTACAATCAGATGCACGACGGCTTGACGCAACGCATATAATTGATGGTCTATGCGAAATATATGAAATGAGAAGTATGATTTTAAATCGTGTCGCATATTACGACTTTTGTTGAATGAATCACGTATGTATCGAATATACATATGCGATAAAATTTTGAAAATGGTTGCTAGAGATAAGTCCGATCGAGAGTACGAGATGACAAGTATCTAGTATTGAAAATTTACCTGTTAGCTTTGTTCCAATTTTGTACCACTGGACTTGGTTGAAATACATATATTTTTGGGATGTCTTGAATATGTGTAATGATTCAAATCAAGTTGTATGCTGAATTCAAATCAAACTGCAGGAAAGACTATGAAAGATAATGAAAGCTTGCACAAATGTTTGAAATTTAACAACGATAGTTGGATGAGATCGTAAAACGATCTAGAAATACTTGGATTGAGTGTTGATTTCGGTTCGAGGACGAACCTTGTTTTGAGTGGCAAATTATATAATTTTCTGCTTCGCACGGTGCATTATGCTGAGTCGTTGACTCGAAGAGTTGCGTTGACCCGATGAAGTATCGATGCGAATCGATACAAGAGTTACGTTGATCCGAGGAATGCATCGAGTAAGATCGATACAAGTATTAAGTTGGTCCGAGAGAAAATATTGAGCCGGTTCAAAGATTCTAAGAAATCGAATTGATGCAACGCACAAGTCTGTTTTGAACGAATATTAATTTTAGTTGGTTTCGTATGTAGGCTATACATTTACGCTAAAATATAAGAGGTCGACATTTTGTCTTATTTGCAATAGAGTCCGCAAAACTAAATCATCGCCTCGCAACGGACTGAGGCATAGACACGGTAAGCCAAATCGGTCGGATAATTCAATGAAGCATGAAGTGCTCGAATGGCTAAGTCAGAAGAGTTGGCCATACAACAAAGTTATGAAATCGAGCCACATCTGCTCGGCAAAACGACAAGGTGTATCGGCTTAAGGTGGGAGAGGACTTTGACCTTTTTTTTTACTCCTCCATGCCTAAGTAAAATGAACCATTGTATGCTAAGTTAACCTATCGAGACCACGGACGTGGCTCGAAGGAAGGAAATCGTAGTGCGTGTCGAACACTAGATAGAACAATTGAAATGAAACGTACATCAAATATACGAATCGCTATTGAACATCAAAACATCGCAAAAGTGAACGCCTCGGTGCATAAGCCATAAGAACATAGAATAACTGTATACGAGTACCTCAGTGCACAAGTCATTTGTGCCCTCACGTACGAGTTAGAGGACTAGCATATTGAAATACTATATCAGCGTGAGTGCCTCAGTACACGAGCTATAGAACATTGAATGTCCTATCGAGGCGTGTCTCAATGCACGAGTCGGAGGGAAGGAACATACATCGTGAACACTAAGACATAGAACATGAAAATACTAAATCGGGGCGTGTATTGAATGCACGACTCGAAGGATATCGTACTACCAAAATATGTCAAATTAGCGACGAAATTAGCGACGCCAGTCGAAAACGTCGCTATTTTTGTGTATTTAGCGACGTATATAAATGACGTCGCTGAACGTCACTATCAGCGACGTTTAGCGACTATTAGCGACTGTAATTATAGCTTGGAAAGAACAAGTCGCTATGTAGTCACAAAACGTGGCTGATGTATTTTATTCAGCGACGTTTGGCGACATTTAATCATGTTTGTCGCTATTCTATTACTGAACAGCGACGTCTAGCAACGTCTCACTTAGACGTCGCTAAAAACTTTTATTTAGGGTTCTGGGAACCCGATCGATTTCATTTTATTTCCCAAATTTTTATTCTCCCGCCGAGCGCTCTTGTTTCTCTCCCCCTCCCCCTCTCGTCTCCGGCGACCTCTCCCCCCGACGAGCTCCTCCCCTCCGGCGAGGCCTCCCCCCGACGACCCCTCCCTCCAGCGTTGCCTCCCCCGACGACTGTTCCCTCTCGTTTCTCTCCCCCTCCCTCCGGTGTTGCCTCCCTCCCTCTCGTCTCCGGCGACCGCTCCCCCTGGTGACCTCGTCATCGCTCCTCCACCGTCGACCCCCTCGTCCCCTGCTCCGCTCCGGCGACCCCTACCCGACCCAGTCCAGGTATACCTAACGCTAACCCTATCTCCCACTGACACGACACAGACATTTTTAACCTATGAATATCGATTTTATACAGTGACACCCATGACCCGCCTGTGAATATCGATTTTATACAGTGCCTATGATTGTATACACACACACATTTGCAACCTAAAATCTGAGAATAGTGACACTGATTTTGTGTACATTGTTAACACACACATCTATACACACACTACACAAATCTGAATGTGGATACACACACACTCTTTTGCACCACTGTTAAATCTGAGATCACAATCTCTGTTTCAGTCCACTTGGACATATGAACTCAGTCCCCTCTTCTTTTATTTTCCCTCTTCCTATACACATATAACATGTGTGTGTAAAGAATGATATATGTGTAATGTCATGCATGTTGGTAAGCACGTATGAATGCAATATGCATATATGTATGTAAATGGGAATACATGGATATATGCAAATTATAAATGCAATGTTTGGATAACATATGAAATGTAATGTATAGGTATGCATTAATATAGGTAATGACATGTAATCATGTAATGCATATGTATAAAGAATATAATGGGTGAATGCATTATGCATGTTTAGATAACATATGTGATAGACATATATGTATGCATAAATAACATGAACTAATAATATCAAGTGTAATGCATATATGTTAAGAAATAAATGCATGAATGAATGTAGAAATGCAAGCATCTATGTAAATATGCCTATGATTGAATGAATACAAGTTCAAATATATGAATGTAATGTAAGCATGTATATATATGTAATATGTATTCTCTATGACTTGTGATGGTGTATGTTTGATTGCCGAGGCTTGGTTAGGCCTAGTGAGACTTGACTGGACTAGGATTGACCTAGTTGACTAGTGTAATTGACCAAGGTTGACCAAGATTTGACTTTGTAAATCCCCTGAATTTTCGAAATTTATTTTTGAATTTTCTAAATAATTTATTCTCGATAATTCATTTTATTTAATTAATTTTGATCATTAAATGCTCTTTACCGTGACTTGGAATTCTAGAGCATCAGGGATGCCAGTCTCTGGAAACTTTCTTCTTGAAGTTTGTAGTAGACGAGATTATCTACACATTGATATTTTGTGACCCACTCGAACTTGTTCCCTTGTACTCTTTTTGCTTCGTGCAAGTTCGGGTCAATTTAGACCATTTAATTATTAATTGAATTTCCACTCTTTTCCTTGATCATCATATGCACGTTACCATAACTTTTAATTTAGGAGCACCAGACTAGTCTTTTCCTTGAAACTAACTTCTCATGCATGATCTACTCAAGACACTCTTCACCCATGACCTTCGTGTCCCACTCAGACACACCATCTTGTCCTTCATTTCTTCGCACAACTTTTGGGTCAATTTAGACCAATTTATCGTCTGCCGTAATTCGTGACTTAATTTCCAATTTAATTTTGGGACCCGACATCGGTCCAATCCAGTCGACCCAATATATGGCCCTGGCCAGTTTTGAGTCTACTGTGTATGTGCCACTTGCGTGCCATCGAATTGATTTCCCTTATGCGCCCATTTTGCCCATGATTTTAATTCGTTTAAATTTATTATTTTAATTAAATCTTGGCCCCAAGCTTGTCCAAACTTGGCCCAACACCCAACCCAATTTGGTGTATGCCCTATCATGACTGCCCATACACCCTACTGATATTTTTCTCTTTTTTTTCTACTCAAAATATCTCTTTACATAGAAATATCTATTTCTCTCTCTATTATATATATACATATAATATATATATATATATATATATATATATAATGCTCTCTCTCTCTACATTTAAATCTCTCTCTTCTCTACACACAAGCCCCCCTAGCAGCCGGCCTCCTTCTCTCTCCCTCTTTTTCAAATATCTATCTATCTCTCTCTCTCTCTCTAAATATCTCACTTCACTCCCACACACATATATCACACATATATTATATATATATATATATATATATATATATATATATATATATATATATATATATATATATATATATATATATATATATATATATATATATATATATATATATATTTTATATATTTTGTATATATATATATATATATATATATATATATATATATATATATATATATATATATATATATATATATATATATATATAATTCTCACCTACACACACACACTCCTCTATCACCATCAGCCACCCCCATGTGGCCGAACACCCCCCTCTCTCTACTTCTCTCTCTCCCTCTTTATACATATTATTACACACACAAACAAAACTCATTCTCTCTCTCTCTCTCTCTTTTATTTCCTCACAAACTCACACACACACACCACCACCACCATCAACACCATTTAGCCGAGCTCCCTATAGCCCTTGGCCGACCCATGGCCGAGCCCCGATGGCTGGCCGAGCTCCTCTCCATCTTCCTCCTTCCTCTCCTCCTTCTTCCCTCCATCACCACCACCATCATAACACCATCACCATCACCATTTATCACAACCACCACCACCCTCATCAAACCGACGTCCACCCTCGCCGTGCCCATGGCCGCCGCCGCCATGCGCACGTGTGCCTGCACGCAGAAGTAGCCGCAGCAGCAGCAGCGCACTGTGCGCGCATGCGCGGGCCGTCGTTGCGCGCCGCCAAGCCGCCGCACGGCGCTGCCGCCGACCGCCGCCGCCGTGGTCGGCCACCCTGGCCCGGGCGCACCTTTCCGTGGCGGCCACCGTCCTCCGGGATGCGCCTCCTAGGCGTTTCGTGCGTTTGGCACGGGTTTCCGTCGGCGCGAGCTCGAAATGGATCCGAAAATGGCGTTCCGTCGCAGCAACTTCGCACGTATTTTCTGGGAAATCCAACCGTTGGATCGGCGATTTTTTTACTCCGTCACAATCTCGGTATATACCCCTTCATCCCTCTTAAATTTTATCCGTTAATTTCGTCGTTTGATAGATCAAAACCGGCCACAAAGTTGACGTTTTAATTTGAACTATTTTTGGACAGTTTTGTAGAGCCGACTTCGTCAGCTCGTAACTCCGCCGTCACAGCTCCGTCTGGCATGCCACCAGTTCCTGTACATAGCTGGTATAACCCTCTTCCTACCCTTTAAGTTTTGTTTTATAGTGAGCACGTTTGATTGGTTGAATTCGACGCCAAAATTTGGCCGTCCAAATTCGTAATTTCTAACTTGTAAAATTTTATTTTTGAACCCGGGACTCCGAATTCAATTTCTGACACCACCAGTAGACTCGTGGCATCGTTCTGGCATGTTTTCATATAATTTTGTTAGATTTGGAGGACATGGGCCCTGGCACGTTTTTGCTGCAAGGTGGGCCCCACAGTCCGGGTCAATAGAACTTTTTAACGCCGGCTCATCGGAATCCAATTCCGGATATACCGTTGAGTTTGTATCGTCATTCTGTACTCGTTGAAATATAATTTGCTAGGTTTTAGTGGACATTGGTTCCTGCACGCATTTCGGTGCAAGTCGGATACCAATATCCGGGTCAACGGATTATTTTGAGATCGGCTCATCGGAATCCAATTTCGGATATACCGTTGAGTTCGTATCGTCATCCTGGACTCGTTGACATATAATTTGCTGAGTTTTGAGGACATTGGCTCCGACACGTTTTACGTACAAATTGGATTCCAATATACGGATCAACGTACCAATTTGAGATCGGGTCATCGAAATCTAATTTCGGATATACCGTTAAGTTCGTATCATCATTCTGGATTCGTGGACATATAATTTGTTAAGTTTAGTACACTTTTATTCTGGCACGTTTTTTGGTACAAGTGGGTCCGACACGGACACCATTTTGGCCCAAAATTACCTTTTTGCCCCTGTGTCCAAATTGGACTTATGGATAGGCTATCCTAGCTGATTTGACCATTCTGGACACGTTGGTGATGTTTGTTTTATCATCCGACAATGTTTGTGGATATTTCTCTGTGTATTACCTTTTATTATAATTAATTCTTATTTAGTTCGTATTACGGAATTAGTACAACGAAACTGAAATCAGTCGATTCCAGTGATCTCACATCGCTGAAATTGGCAAGATGATCATGTAGATCATTTTGATAAGATGATTAACCTTAACGTTGATTACCTTATCTCGATTTACGTGTCGTATGTTTCGATGTATGAATAACGAGGTACAAGTTGATATTTTAATTCTTAATTTAGAGTGATCCTGTTTGACCAAGATATATGGTATCTTGGTAGATAAATATTAGGAATAGTATGCTTAGGCTAGTTTTGACCTTGGTTGACCAAGTTTGACTGCTTAGACCAAGTCAACTATCAGTCAACACTTGGCCTAGAAATGTCTAGAACTTGACCAGAGTTGACCAGTTGACTAAAAGTCAACTGTAAGTCAACCATTGTCCCAGTTTGACCTAGTTTGACTTGGTTTGACTTCTTGTGACCTAGTGTGACTCAATGTGACCTAGTTTGACTTAGTTAACTGAGACTGACCTAGATTACGTAGCTTATACTATAGAATCAAGCCTAACACTGTTGAACCCTAATTAGCTTATATGTATCTTATCTTTAGGTCTGTGGCATCACTCTGAGCATCGACCCCATTTGACAGCTCAGGACCGCAGGCGAGTACATTTACTGATAATTTTTATTGTCTTGATATCTGCTATATCCGATTCAGTTGTAGTGTCTTACTCGATTTCCAGTCACGATAGTTCACGGATTAGTATACATTGGATCATGATATGAGATATTGTTCCTGGATTTTCTTGGTATATATGTACATTTCCTTCCTTGTTCCCTGTACTTGTATAGACACCGATTCCTGAGAGGGAGTAGCTATCCTCTTAGGGAATCCCGTGTCATGACGTGTCATGTCCAGGTCCATTATATTATTCGAGGATGGGAAATTATTAGGGGTTATGTGATCAAAGCCATCCTGTCACTATATTCTTGTGCTCGCGCCACTCTCACCTCACGTAGGGTGTAGCGAGATCCTATTTCCTTGTGCTCGTTATCCAGGTTGGCCGGCATGACTTTCCGTTGAGGTCACCGCGGATTGTCGGGCCAAGTGGATAGCCTGTCATGTCACTTATCCCAAGCCGATCACATAACGCTCTAATAATTCAATACATATTTTATATTTACTTTATCTTATCTTATGTCCTGCTCTGTTCTACATTCAGTACTTTTTACCATGCTATGATATACAGTTACTCACATGTTCTACATGCCTTATGTTGTACCTTGATTGGAGACTAAGTTCTGCTCGGGAGAAGGGTTACAACCCCGGTCCTTGTTTGGTTTAAGGGTTGTAACTCAGCTTCCGAACGGTTTTCAAGTCTTCATATATCTTTGTCTTGTAGTTCATTATACTATCTCTTATAGAATTTGTCAATTCACATGGAACTGCTGTTAGTGCTTGTACTTGCTCATTTTTCTGACAGGATACCATTGATAATATTTTAGGAGTTGTTGTACCATTAGTGGACTTCATGATGTTGCTAGCTGAGGTGGATCTCACTAATCTTCTATGTAAGTTGCCTGGTAGTTGTTCTTAGTTCGTCTTATTTTTTCTTCTTTATTTTCCTGCCTTATGATTTCTTCTAGTAGTTTCTAGTTGTTCTTGTGCCTTAGTTATCTTTCATGTCTTATCTTCTTTAGATGTTGGATTGTGATTGAGTACAGTTGTAGTTCATGGACCTTCTAGATGTAGTGTATATTTATTGGGTACTAGACAGCGTTCTACCGTCGATACTGTGGCGTAAGATGGGCATGGCCCACGTATTCGTATCCGTATATCCGGGTGCGGGTCGTGACAGACTTTGACCTATGTGACCTAGAAATTATGTAGATTGCATTGTATCTTTCAATTATCTTGTATTTTACACATCATGACCCATATTACTCTGTTTAGGACATTGTGACTCCAGTGCCGACATCTGATATTACACTACTCTTTCCAGAGTAGCAGACGAGTACATTCTCTGATATTTCTCTCATTTATTTGTCAATTACTGTATTTCAGTTCTAGTTAGTTTTATGTGATTCTCTGATAGTTCTCTCATTCATTTTCAACCGCTCCCCCCTGTGAATATCGATTTTACCAGAAGGTATCCATGACCCGAGCAGCGGCACGTCATTTGAGGGAAACACAGATTACTGAGGTGGCTTCTCCTACTGTTAAGGAGGAAGTGGCGTCGGTAGCTAGTGAGACCGGGAGTTCCATTCATCCAGCACCTGCAGTGGAATGGCGCTTTCCCGCCGTCGATCCCACTTATCAGAAGATGTTGCGTGATGGTATCATTGAGCGTATACGTAAGCTGCGTGGTCGTCGTTAGTGTAGTTTTATGGATATATTTTGTGTTGGACTATTAATTAGTACTTATTACCAGCTGTACTTGTTTTATGGAGATAAGTTTATGGACTTATTACCAGCTGTACTTGTTTTATGGAGATTAATTATGGACTTATTACCACTTATTTTATGGAGATTAATTAGGCTAAGTCTTCTGTGTGGTCAATTCTGATACATTATGGTTATATGGTCATGTCATGTGATACACTATTACCACTTGTTGTATCATGATTACTTGGGATTCTATTTCAATGATTTTTCTCCAACCTCTTGTAAAAAAGGTATCTGTCGAGGTATAATTGTACTTGTAGAAGTGCATGACGCTAACTGTCCAACATCGACCCTTTCGGTCTATAAGAGTTACTTCACTCAGTTTGTCAAGACAAGTAAACTTTTTAAATGTTGACGGTATATATACCGTCAACATTTAGTTTTGCCTTGTAGAAGGGCATGACGCCAACTGTCCAACATTGGCCTTTGGCCTGTGCTTAAGCAGTGTGGACTTCCAGGTTAGGGTGTTAGTTCATGATTAGCATTGTTTAGATATTAGTTTCAGTTAAAGGGTTAGTTTAGATTAGGATATTAGTTTTTGTATTTAGAAGGAATATGAGAGTTAGTAAATGTTAAAGAACGATATTAATTTATTAGTTAGGATAGATAGTTTCAGTTAGGATACTGCTCAAGCACAGGCCAAAGGGTCGATATTGGATATTAATTTAAAAAGTTTGACTTGTCTTGACAAACTGAGTGAAGTAACTCTTATAGACCCAAAGGGTCAATATTGGACAGTTGGTGTCTTGTACTCCTACAAGTATAATTATACCTCGCCAGACACCTTTTTTACAAGAGATTGGGGAGAAATTGGGATGAGTATTAGAATCAGTATCGGTATCGAACTAATTCTGTTTAGTTTGTCTTACGATACAGATTTTTACATCTAATCTACAATAGATCGTTACTTCGTTGATCGTACATGGATGTACCAGCGGATCCACCTCCTCGACCATATGTACTTAGTATCGACCGTATCGAATTAGTATCGGTCTATCGGATACGACACTTTGACACAAGACGGTTGTTTTAGTCCCAACACAGTTATTTTTGTTTCTTTCTTCAAATTCTTTATTTGTAATATGTAGAATGTGCATATATAAACTGACATCTATCTAAATTGCACACCTATATCTAAACTGCCTTAACATTCATTCACTGACTGCAATGTGCATGTATCTATCTTACAGAATTATCGTCAATTGGATATGGATATGAATTACTACTTACGGAATCATTCGTGGATGTACAACCGTCATCCTGATGACATGTGTGGTGTGCGTGATGAATTCATAGAGGGTGTACAGCAGTTCCTGCAGTTTGCCAAGGCGTTCCTTCAGTACATAGACGGTACCAAAATTAAGTGTCCATGGAGCATTTGCCAATTCATCTTTCCTACGAGGCACGTGTTGGTAGGCCTGTTGGTTATCGGTGGATGTACCCGTTTGAGCGGCATTTGAACCACCTAAAGAGAAAGGTGAAAAATAAGGCTCGGGTCGAGGGTTCTATTTGTGAAGCCTATATTCTCGAGGAGATTACAAACTTCTGCTCGACGTATTTCAAACCTCATGTTGCTACGAATAGAACGAGGGCTCCGAGAAATGACGATGGTTATCAAGAATCTAATGATGGAATACTGAAAGTATTCAATGCATCCGGAAAGCCTTCGGGGAAAATGAAGAAGAGATATTTGAATGACGAAGAGCTAAGGGCTGCTCAGTTGTATGTATTACTCAATTGCGATGAGGATGAAGTAGAGATGCTAGAGAGGTAAGTAATTAATGATGAGTTTACGTCATCTCAATGTAATAGTATAAGCTAATATTATTATACTAATCGGCGGTTACTTCGTTATTTTTTAGCACATATAATGTTGAGTTGAGGTCGGTTAGACCCTACCTAACAGACGAAGCATTAGAACAAAAAATGAGACATCATTTTCCTTTTTGGTTGAGCGAATATGTAAGCAGCCCGGTAATTACTGGCCTCTTTTAATGCAACTGCGCAATAAATAAATTACTATCTCTTCTTTGGTATTCAGGTCGATCGTCTAATTTCACCCGAGATTGAATTAATTAGAACTCTTGCCAAGGGACCAATTACTTTTGTTAATATGGCCAAGTTACTGTGTCAATGGCTTTCGGTTCAAGTCGACAAATGCTTCGATCGGAGACAGCTTCCTGGATCTTGATTCCACAAAAAATAGTTATTTGTGTATCAAATCTTCGAACTACAAAGACGTCAATCCAGGAAATGATTTCTTTGGCATCTTCGAGAGATTGTGTAGTTGACGTATAATTATGACAGAGAACCTGCAAAGATCGTATTGTTCAAGTGTGAATGGTTCGATCCGACTGAAAATCAAGGTTGGAAAATTGACAAGCATGGTCTTGTGGATATAAACTACAAGCGTAGATATCAAGGCTACGAACCATTTGTCCTAGCAACTCAAGCTCAGCTCGTGTACTTCACAGCTTATCCGAGACAGGGAGAAACGAAGTCTGACTAGTGGGCAGTATGCAAGACTAAAGCTAGAGATACTTTTAATGTTGATGAAAAAGCTTATCAGGAGGACGAGCTACCTCTTGTAACTAATATTGTTGATGTGGACTCCACGGAAGTTACGCATTACACGACACATGTCACGTCCCGCTCCCGTAGGAGCGATCATCCTCACTAAGGCGTGATGTCACACGAGCCTAGATTGCGCCCGTACAAGGCTAATCCCAGAAACGGCCGATTTGAGCTAGGCCACAGAGTCGCACAGAGTGTCCCCATTTGCAGCGGAAAGTAAATAAACACAAATTGAAGCGAATTCAAACTCTTTATTGACATTCAAGAAGTTTTAAGCGGCGCTAGGCCGAGATTACAATCGCTCAAGCTCTCTCTCTCTGAAACATAAAAGGCGTGCCAAATGGCTTACAAGATAGAATGATTCATGGCGATGTTCCGATATATTATGTCATGTATATGGTGCTTCAGCTTCTTGCAACGCTCCAAGGCTTTAGAGTTAGCTCCGCGTCTTAGCACGTTATAGGAAAGCTCTGCACCCGACGACATCTCCTGCGTCTTGCAAGTAAACTGTGGGGTTATCAGTACATTGTTATGCACTGGTGGGGAGGCTAGCTCGCCCACAATGCTATCATTACCAAACACATTATATTTACTTTTTTGCACCGTCTATCATTCATTTTCTTTCTAATCTTGCCTTAGGATCAGTTTTATGGCATATTTCATAACCTATCTCGTGTTGCCGAATTTGAGTATTCGCATGGAAATACATGCATGACTTACCCATACTTACCGTCCGGCCTTCCCTGTCCAAAGTAAACCAAGTTAGTCAAAAATTCATATGAACTTTCAATGCCAAGGGCGTGTCCTTGCCTCAGGTCCTAGCACGACGTAGGCGTGTTTTCTAACTCGATTTCACGAAGTACTCTTTATCCTTTGGTGTGTTACATTTCAAGCCTGTTCAGAAGGCACTTCATTTAGTTAACTTAGACTACTTTCTTTCAATGCAAGGACTTGCACGTGGATTGCCACCAGCAAAGCCCACTTAATCTATATGTACCGGTCACTGGCACCACAAGCCATTTTGGACCCTTTCTCCTTTGGTATTTCTTAACTAGCGTAGGGTGCTGGCTGGCACACCCCGTTAGTCTCTTGAAATATCCCGCACTTACGTCTCCTGGGTGGCCAAGTCCGTACCCAAGCAGCCCGTAAGCCCCTTTGATTCGGCCTAGGCCGGCAACGATCCTCCCTTTGATCATGCCGAGGAATCCCTTATGTCTCTCACCTCCCGTATACAAGGAGATTGTCCATGACCATTTCGTATTGTTTGTCATTTTAACTTAGCGGCTGTCTCCGAGTCGTAGTCTAACCCTTAGCCATAATGTGTTATCGACCAGGTTGGCGTCCGTGCAGCGCGGGTAGCGATCCCCGCTGCACGTGTCCGTCATACCTGTCGCTAACCATTCCTTTCTTTCTTATCTTTTATTCATTCTTTTCTTTCTTTCACTTGCCCGTTCGTTCATTGATTCATTTACACATTCATTCATTCATTCGTTGATTCATTCATTCACTTATTCATTCATTCTTTTATTCATACATTATGCAACTACCCATGCGGGAGTCGCCTTGGCGATCCATCGGTCCCGAAGTCTTTCAATGTTGCTATACTCTACTCAGAACGACTATGTCGATAGTCTTCCGTTTTATTGTTGTAACCCATTCATTGTTTCATTGTTGAACGCATAAGGGACTTGAATGTTAGCTTGTGCCTTAGCACGAGCGTGGAGCGCGGTGCGAGAGTTCTCACATTTTTTATGTTCTTTTCCATATTCTATACAAGCATACAAGATGGGATTATTCCCTTAGCTAGGTGTGTTGAGTCATTTATTAGCATGCGTGGTGTTATCGTCTAGCGATTCTAGCAATAGTGTCTGTATTGTTATGTGTCTAGGCTAAGCAAAGACGGGTTCATCGGAGCCACCCACCTTAGCGATGTTCGCATCGGCCGAGCGATACTTCGAGCGCGCCTTTGAAAGTCTAAGTCTGGATTCCTCTTGATGGGCCAATGTAAGCCTTGTATCGATTCTTCATCAGGTCAATGCCAACTCTTCGAGTCGACGGCTCGTTTGAGTCGTTGCACTTGCCGCTTGAATCGGCGTTCCGCTAGGGCGGAGCGGGTCATTACAACACATAATGTAGAAGATGTAGAATTATTTGAAGAGGAAGACGAAGCCGACGAAGGAGAAGATGAAAGTGAAGATGAGGAGGAAGATGAGGTCGAGCAAGACAAACAAGATGATTATTCTGAAGATGATTGAAAGAGACGTACTTTCATTTTCTTATTATGTAGAGTTGGTTTTTATCTAGTCTTGGTTATTATCTGAATGTACTATCTGGACTTAGATGTTTCTTGTAGAATATATTATCTGAACTTAGATATTTCTTATAAAATATACTATCTGGACTTAGATATTTCTTGTAAAATATATTATCATATGTTGTCTTGGTTATTATCTTGTCTTTGTTGCACTTTCATATTTCTAGTCTCTATTATTTGTTGTCTTTGTTGTATCTCATCATATGTTGTTATCAGGCATGATAGGTCGTCGTGGATCGTTCCGCATTTCTCGACATGGGGCACGGGGTACTGATACTGGCAGAGGACAGGGTACTCCTTCGGTACCTACTAGTGGTACTGCTAGAGGACGGGGTTCTTCTTCGGTACCTCCTACTGGTACCGGCTCTGGATCCTCGTCGCCCAGTACTCCTGTGTATCGGACAGTAGCTCCGCCCGCCACGATGCTACGTGGCATATTTCCTGGGACAAGTAGTTCCAGGCCTAAGACTGCTCCCGAGAGTAGCATTTCTCCTGCTGATACAACGATAGAGGCAGATGAACAGATGGAGGAGGCTGCACCGACGATCAACCAGTATCAGGCAGATGATGCCTGCGCACCTCCGGAGGAGACGAGGACGGAGATCTGGGCCGACGGTACAAAGTAAGTATTTTAGTTTATCATTTTTTCTGTGTTTATCATAAATTAACTTTTCTCATGAATATAATATGTCTGTATAGATATCGTCCCCCGTCGGTACAGAGACGCCTAGGCCAGCTCCTGAGGCAAAATTATGGGGGTCCTTGGATAAACTACTCGGATGCTCCGGACGATAGGAAGGCCTACTGGTTTGTGCGCTTCAAGGTTAAAATAGATTTGCTTTTAACATGAATCATTTGATTTATGCATATTATATATTACTGAAAAATATTTGGTTTGTGTACTCTTCTAGGATATATTTTTCTATCCACCGCACCGGACCGAGCTGATCGAGGGGATGTTTCCTGCTGTCGCTGCAAAGCTGATCAGCGACTCTATCAATGATCAGAAGGCTCGTTATCGTGCCGAAAAGCCGATCCAAGGTTGGATCATCCCTGATCAGTGGGATGCGATGAAGGCTCGATTCAACGAGCCAAGGTACAAGGAAAAGTCCGAGAAGGCCAAGGCGGCTAGGTAGTATGCCTCGAAGTGGTACGATGGGTCGATTCCGATGATGGAACATTTTCGTCATCTGGTATGTATTTTTCTTTCAGAAATATTATTTTAATACAAATCCGATAAATTATTACTAAGATAATATATTTAATTACAGGTAAGGAAGGTCGGTAACATCGACATGGTGACCGTCAACCTGGCCACCCATCGGAAGGGCGATGGCCTTATTGACGAGAGGGCCGAGCTTGCCTATGTAAGTATTACAATACTATTTGTTAATTATAATAATTTGTGTTAATTTTAATATAACTTAGTAAATATGCATGCAAATAAATATTCATGTAGTTAGAAATAATAAGTACATTAATTAGAGATTAGAAATCATAGAGTACTATCCATACTTTCTAGGCCGAGTATCAGAGGCTTCGGGACCGGGCAACTGCTAGTGCACCTACTACGGGAGAGGCCAGTACTTCCTCGCAACCCACTCAAGCTCCGTCGGCGGACGAGCTGTAGATGACCGCCGCTGGTGGCCTCCGTAGGGGTACGTACTACGGTACGGGATCCTATGGCACCCTAGTTGCGAGCCAGTCCTCTAGGGCATCCCCCGCTAGTGTGCATGGTCCACAGCCGTCCCAGGAGTCTGCCCGAGTCCACCAGATGATGGAGTCTCTCCGGGACGAGCTACTACGACGGATTCAGGACCAGTCTCAGCACCAGTCGGACGAGCCTGCGATTGCCTAAAACTTGATCTCTGACTTGTCAAGACAAGTAAACTTTTTAAATGTTGACGGTATATATGCCATCAACATTTGGTTTTGCCTTGTAGAAGTGCATGACGCCAACTGTCCAACATTGGCCTTTAGCCTGTGCTTGAGCAGTATGGACTTCCAGGTTAGGGTGTTAGTTCATGATTAGCATTGTTTAGATATTAATTTCAGTTAAAGGGTTAGTTTAGATTAGGATATTAGTTTATGTTAGAAGGAATATGAGAGTTAGTAGATGTTAAAGTAGGATATTAATTTATTAGTTAGGATATATAGTTTCAGTTAGGATACTGCTCAAACACAGGCCAAAGGGTCGATATTGGATATTAATTTAAAAAGTTTGACTTGTCTTGACAAACTGAGTGAAGTAACTCTTATAGACCCAAAGGGTCGATATTAGACAGTTGGTGTCGTGTACTCCTACAAGTACAATTATACCACGCCAGACGCCATTTTTACAAGAGATTGGGAAGAAATTGGGATGAGTATCAGAATCGGTATCGGTATCGAACTAATTCTGTTTAGTTTGTCTTACGATACAGATTTTTACATCCAATCTGCAATAGATCGTTACTTCGTTGATCGTACATGGATGTACCAGCGGATCTACCTCCTCGACCGTATGTACTTAGTATCGACCGTATCGGATTAGTATCGGTCTATCGGATACGACACTTTGACACAAGACAGTTGTTTTAGTCCTAACACAGTTGTTTTTGTTTCTTCTTTCAAATTCTTTGTTTGTAATATGTGGAATGTGCATGTATAAACTGACCTCTATCTAAATTGCGCACCCATATCTAAACTGCCTTAACATTCATTCACTGACTGCAATGTGCATGTATCTATCTTACAGAATTATCGTCAATTGGATATGGATATGAATTACTACTTACGAAATCGTTCGTGGATGTACAACCATCATCCTGATGACATGTGTGGTGTGCGTGATGAATTCATAGAGGGTGTACAGCAGTTCCTGCAGTTTGCCAAGGCGTTCCCTCAGTACATGGACGGTACCAAAATTAAGTGTCCATGGAGCATTTGCTAATTCATCTTTCCTACGAGGCATGTGTTGGTGGGCCCGTTGGTTATCGGTGGATGTACCCGTTTGAGCGGCATTTGAACCACCTAAAGAGGAAGGTAAAAAATAAGGCTCGGGTCGAAGGTTCTATTTGTGAAGCCTATATTCTCGAGGAGATTACAAACTTCTGTTCGACGTATTTCAAACCTCATGTTGCTACGAATAGAATGAGGGCTCCGAGAAACAACGACGGTTATCAAGAATCTAATGATGGAATACTGAAAGTATTCAATGCGTCCGGAAAGCCTTCGGGGAAAATGAAGAAGAGATATTTGAATAACGAAGAGCTAAGGGCTGCTCAGTTGTATGTATTACTCAATTGCGACGAGGATGAAGTGGAGAAGCTAGAGGGGTAAGTAATTAATGATGAGTTTACGTCATCTCAATGTAATAGTATAAGCTAATATTATTGTACTAATCGGCGGTTGCTTCGTTGTTTTTCAGCACATATAATGCTGAGTTGAGGTCGGTTAGACCCTACCTAATAGACTAAGCATTAGAACAAGAAATAAGACGTCATTTTCCTTCTTGGTTGAGCAAATATGTAAGCAGCCCGGTAATTAATGGCCTCTTTTAATACAACTGCGCAATAAATAACTTACTATCTCTTCTATGGTATTCAGGTCGAACGTCTAATTTCACCCGAGATTGAATTAATTAGAACTCTTGCCAAGGGACCAATTACTTTTGTTAATATGGCCAAGTTATTGTGTCAATGGCTTTCGGTTCAAGTCGACAAATGCCCCGATCAGAGACAGCTTTCTGGATCTTGATTCCACAAAAAATAGTTGTTTGTGTATCAAATCTTCGAACTACAAAGATGTCGATCCAGGAAATGATTTCTTTGGTATCTTGCGAGAGATTGTGGAGTTGACGCATAATTATGGCAGAAAACCTGTAAAGATCGTGTTGTTCAAGTGTGAATGGTTCGATCCGACTGAAAATCAAGGTTGGAAAATTGACAAGCATGGTCTTGTGGATATAAACTACAAGCGTAGATATCAAGGCTACGAACCATTTGTCCTAGCAACTCAAGCTCAGCTCGTGTACTTCACAGCTTATCCGAGACAGGGAGCAACGAAGTCTGACTGGTGGGCAGTATGCAAGACTAAAGCTAGAGATACTTTTGATGTTGACGAAAAAGCTTATCAGGAGGACGAGCTACCTCTTGTAACCAATATTGTTGATGTGGACTCCATGGAAGTTACGCATTACACGACACATAATATAGAAGATGTAGAATTATCCGAAGAGGAAGACGAAGCCGACGAAGGCGAAGATGAAAGTGAAGATGAGGAGGAAGATGAGGTCGAGGAAGACGAACAAGATGATTATTCTGAAGATGATTGAGAGAGACGTACTTTCATTTTCTTATTATGTAGAGTTGGTAATTATCTAGTCTTGGTTATTATCTGAATGTACTATCTGGACTTAGATGTTTCTTATAGAATGTACTATCTGAACTTAGATGTTTCTTGTAAAATATACTATCTAGACTTAGATATTTCTTATAAAATGTATTATCATATGTTTTCTTGGTTATTATCTTGTCTTTGTTGTGCTTTCATATTTCTAGTCTCTATTATTTGTTGTCTTTGTTGTATCTCATCATATGTTGTTATCAGGCATGACAGGTCATCGCGGATCGTTTCGCATTTCTCGACATGGAGCACGGGGTACTGATACTGGCAGAGGACAGGGTACTCCTTCGGTACCTACTGGTGGTACTGCTAGAGGACGGGGTTCTTCTTCGGTACCTCCTACTGGTACCGGCTCTGGATCCTCGTCGCCCAGTACTCTTGTGTATCGGACAGTAGCTCCGCCTTCCATGATGCTATGTGGCATATCTCCTGGGATGAGTAGTTCCAGGCCTGAGACTGCTCCCGAGAGTAGCGTTCCTCCTGCTGATACGAGGATGGAGGCAGATAAGCAGATGGAGGAGGCTGCGCCGACGGTCGACCAGTATCAGGCAAATGATGCCTGCGCACCTCCGAAGGAGACGAGGACAAAGATCTGCGTCGACGGTACAAAGTAAGTATTTTGGTTTATCATTTTTTTCTGTGTTTATCATAAATTAACTTTTCTCATGAATATAATATGTCTGTATAGATATCGTACCCGTCGGTACAGAGATGCCTAGGCCAGCTCCTGAGGCAAAATTATGGGGGTCCTTGGATAAACTACTCGGATGCTCCGGACGATAGGAAGGCCTACTGGTTTGTGCGCTTCACGGTTAAAATAGATTTGCTTTTAACATGAATCATTTGATTTATGCATATTATATATTACTGAAAAATATTTGGTTTGTGTACTCTTCTAGGATATATTTTTCTATCCACCGCACCGGGCCGAGCTGATCGAGGGGATGTTTCCTGCTGTCGCTGCTAAGCTGATCCCGACTCTATCAATGATTAGAAGACTCGTGATCGTGCCGGAAAGCTAATCCAAGGTTGGATCACCCCTGATCAGTGGGATGTGATGAAGGCTCGATTCAACGAGCCAAGGTACAAGAAAAAGTCCGAGAAGGCCAAGGCGGCTAGGCAGCATGCCTCGAAGTGGTACGGTGGGTCGATTCCGATGATGGAACATTTCCGTCGTCTGGTATGTATTTTTCTTTCAAAAATATTATTTTAATGCAAATCCGATAAATTATTACTAAGATAATATATTTAATTACAGGTAAGGAAGGTCGGTAATGCCGACATGGTGACCGTCTTCCTGGCCACCCATCGGAAGGACGAAGGCCTTATTGACGAGAGGGCCGAGCTTGCCTATGTAAGTATTACAATACTATTTGTTAATTATAATACTTCGTGTTAATTTTAATATGACTTAGTAAATATGCATGCAAATAAATATTCATGTAGTTAGTAATAATAAGTACATTAAGTAGAGATTAGAAATCATAGAGTACTATCCATACTTTCTAGGTCGAGTATCAGAGGCTTCGGGACCGGGCGACTGCTAGTGCACCTACTGCGGGAGAGGCCGATACTTCCTCGCAGCCCACTCAAGCTCCGTCGGCGGACGAGCTGTGGATGACCGCCGCTGGTGGCCTCCGTAGGGGTACGTACTACGGTACGGGATCCTATGGTGCCCTAGTTGCGAGCCAGTCCTCTAGGGTATCCTCTGCTAGTGTGCATGGTCCACAGCCGTCCCAGGAGTCTGCCCGAGTCAACCAGATGATGGAGTCTCTCTGGGACAAGCTGCTACGACGGATTCAGGACCAGTCTCAGCACTAGTCGGACGAGCCTGTGTAAACCCCCTAAAATTTTACTACATTTTTTTATATTTGTTTTATGCGGATATTTATACGACAAGTACGAGTACGTACATACGTGATATTTATTTATTTAGTTATTTTACATAAATAGTTTATTTTAGGTTTCGTAAATATAGTAAATAGTTTTGTTTTCGAAATACATAAAGAGTAAATAATTTGTATATAAATATTTTTCGCAAAAATTTAGTCAAATGTTTTATTTTCATTATTATAAAAATGCTTTTTATTTTTACAAGTATAGGTAATGATTTAAGAAATGATATTTTTCTCTTTTTATGTACTATACTGGAAAAATATATTTTATGTAAAATATTAATTGCATGCGAGTACATGAAATTCAATTCATGTATATATTTTAAATTTTCAAAATTATTTTAGTAATTATTTTAATTTATTAAAAAGGTTTTTCAAATAGTCAAATATTTATTGTAATTTTCAAAATTATTTATTATTATTTTTATATTATTTATACAAATTTATTTTGAATTTCTCTATTTCATTGAACTTATTATGGGTATTTAAATTTAAAATTTCTTATTACTTTTAATATGCTTAATTTAAATATGGAAGTTATCAATATTAAATTTGGATTTGAATATATACTGATTTAATTCGAAATTGGATTGGATTTGGATTTGGATTTGGATTGAATCGGTTTTAAATTGATTAAAATTTAAAAGTGAGATATCAAAAAGGAGTTTGCAACTATCGTAATCCTTATCTAAATAGTAGCTTCCACCTCCTATATAAGGAGAGGCTCATTATTCTCTGTTCCATTAATTTTCTCCACCTACAAATGTGTTTGTGCATCGTGTCCATGCACATCAAGCCATATCCATTCACTTCTTCTATTTTCTTCCAAATTGATTAATGTTCTCATTAAAGAAATTCTCTTTTTCCTTCCATCTATTTTTTCTTATCACAAATTCTTACTATCTTTTTACCGATCAACCAAGTTTGTCCATCCTAGTAGTCCTTAAATTTCGAGTACGAAAATTTTCAAAGGTGGGTAGATTTGTAACTCATCTTCCCGAAATTATATTTTTTAAAATTATATCTATATATTTTAATTTCATGTTTAAAAGTAATTTTCGTAGAAATTTTGTAAAAGATATTTTGTGATTACTTTTGTTACCAAAAACTAGTTTTAAATTAATGGTTTGAATTAATGTTTCTAAAAAATGTTCTCGAATTTTTTATTTGAAATATAAAATATGTTTTTATTATTTTTGGTCTTCTAAAAATTGGTTTTAAAAAAATTGAGCGATAAAAAGTTTTTTGTCTATTTATTTTTAAATAAAGATTTGGATTTATAAAAGTAAGTTTTATAATATTTGATGACATCGAGTATTATTTTGATATGTTAATCAGTTATTTGATTACATTTGAATTTATTTAAATTATCTTGATGGTTTTCAAGTATACTTTAAATTATGTTGATAATTTAAATATTGTTTAAAATACTTACGATGACTAATTGGAGCATTACGATTTGTCTAATCTAGATTTGAAATATTATTTGATTAAATGATGTATTTATTATTTGATTTAAATTATTTTGATAAATATTAGATATTATTTTAAAGTTATTATGTTGAGTTTGATTTGGATTTGGATTCATATGATTTGAAATATTTGATAATATAGAATAATACTTAAAGTTATTATGGTGATCATTTAAAGGATTGTAATCAAATTGATTCGTTTTTAAATAATTTATTTGATTTAAATTTATCGGAAGATTTATCCATTAGAAATTCTTATCCTATTGGAATCATATCTATTATTAATTAGATCGTTTCTTATTTAAACCAATCATATTCCTATCCAAATTAGTTGGTAATCATAATCATCCTTATTGATTTAGTTCTAATCCTATCATAATTTGCTAATTGCTAGCCATTATATATATATATATATATATATATATATATATATATATATATATATATATATATATATATATATCTATCGAATCTATGAATAAAATTATCTTTCAAACCATCCTTGTCAAAATTTCTCTCTTTTTTCGTCATAACTAAGCCCAAAATTCGTCATAAATTCAGCCTCAATTTTCAAAGGTTGTAGCAACTTCGAATGACCATAACTCCCAACTCCGGACTCCATTTGACCTCCAGTTTTTTTTGTTAGAATCGTATTGAGGTATATTTTTTGAATATAAATTTTATTTTCATAAATTCGGAACTTAATTTTCTGGAAAATTTGTGGAGTGTCAGTTGTCCGAAATCTGACACGTTTTTAGTGTTTTTGAGATTCTGGGAGAACCAGGAATCAGAATCACGAACCATTTGAAGTTTCGAAATGCTGACTGAAAAGTACACATCATATAATTTTTCCCAAAAATTTTCCAGAATATTTTATTTTTGGTTTTTATTTTAGAAGTTTGTCACATCGTCTGAGTTCATCTTGTGTAGCCCTGTGACTATTTTGTACCCAACGGAATTGTCGGTTTCACCAGCAAGGACCTCAGGCAAGACACCTTGCCATTTGTTGTTTATTTATTTTAGCTCATATTTCATGCATTATTCATTATTTTCTTTATGCAAAATAAACTGTGATACATGGCATAACCTGTTAGAACTTACTATTCATTTATATTTCCTGCTATGTATTATTTTTCTTATATATTAAACCTAGATTTAAGGGACCACCTTGTGTGTTGCATTCATTGGCCTTGACACATTGTACTACGAAGTTGTGTGTCGTATGTAGAACACGGACGTACGTGATTGGCTGGCCACCAATACTACAAGTCGTGCGATAAGAATAACCACTAATAGAGGTTGCATGCTTAGTTTGACTTAGCGATTATAGAGGTTTTCTGTTGTGGATACAACATCGTAGGCATTGGATGGGGAGGACAATTTCTTAGCGTATGGGCTTCGATGCACTTTCCCTTTTGTAACCCGTGAGCTCCGCCGGAGACGCGGGTCAGATTACCCATGATTACTGACGGCCACTGGCATTCTGCGGAACGTTATGCTCTTACTGTTTGGGCCTCTGGTGCCCCAAGGGGGGACTATGCCGATCCTATTTAGCCATGGCCCATGCGTAGGAAGGATTGTTCTTAACTACATTTCACTTAGACTGGGTAGGCACCTTTATCCGTTAGGTACGAGTACTTTTAGTTTGGGTACTTGTATCTGACCGTGGCTTGGAACAATAACTTGTCGCGGATTAGTTCGTCACATCTTGTCCTTGTTTGGTTGTAGGTGTGGCTTACTACTTCGATGAGAAGGTATTGAACCTTGTTGGGGTCCGGATACCATATTGGATTCATAGCATGGAAAGATACATCATCGTAAATTAGTTTACCATCTCCTGTCCTTGTTTGGTTGGGGGGATGGTAAGCTAGTTCAATAGGTGTGTATTGGACCATGTTATAATTCAATTGACTTATTTATTTGAGCAATATTTATTCAGTTTATATGGCATGATATTATGTGTCTTGTTACGTCCCTCTGAGGACCTGGTTATCTCGCCAGGTGTGTGCTCTTGTCTTTCGCGGGTGTTCTAGCTCTAGCCATGATCATCGCTATTTCTTGGAGTATGATTGCACTTGGATCGTCTTCACTTCGCTCGTCAAAATCATTCTTTTGTATATCATGTATTTCTTTTCATTGTTGGTAGTAGATTTGTCTCCGCCCAACTACATGTACCAATAACAATTCTTAGTTAATTATATGATATCTTTTATTCATTTATTTGTGTGGATGAGATTAGTTATGGTTCTACTGCATTTTACAGCTTATGTATTCATACGAGGTTTCCATATATTGTAGTGTACTTTGTATGCATACAGCTAGCATGTCTACGTTCCTAGTCCTACGTATTTTCGGACTGGGACGTTACATATTTTTGTGGTAGCCCATGCAGGTCAAGATTAATTATTTGGTTACTTTACCGTACCAAGCAAGCCTGTGAATAGGATTAGAAGTCTAGGATCTCATCCACATACTTGACCTCTTTTCTCGATTCCATATTCGAACTATCGTCCGACTCATCGACTGCATATTGTTTGATTCATTCTATCATTATTCTTATCTCCTCTTCGTGCTTGCTAGAGGTTAGGAAGGTGACCCCTACTAGTTAGACGTGTTACTTTTGTCCCCAAAACGCCATTAGTTTAATTTTTAAGTTGGGTAGAATGCCTTATGACGTAGCAATTCCTTTGTCCTTGTGACCTATATTAGCAAGTTTACTTAAATTTTAGAATTTAGAGGACCCTAACCCATCTAGCCAACCAAGGACTTGGACAAGAAGACTATAGGACAACTGTATAGAGACCAACATAGGATACAACTTAGAGTCTTAAGGAGTTTGAACTAATTCTACTCTATTTCAATCTTAATCTCACGTGCCTATATTTTTACTATCTAGACTAATGATGCTAATGTAGCCTAGTTTTTGCAAGCTCAATTCTTTATCAAGCTTGTTCATGACATATGTTATTGGAGGCCTCCGCTAACGTATTGTCTACTCAGAACCGGTGCATGATAGTCTGATCAACCTAGTGCACTTTGGTTCGCTTTTATCTATCGTTCTACGTGGATGGAGACATAGCTAAACTTGCCCTCTAGAGTCCCATTCGCGACTGCCTTGGAAACTCTTTTTGAATTATTCGGTCGCCTTTGAACCACGTATTCGTATTCGATAACGCCTCCTTCGAACTCTATATTGCTTTCGCCTTCAACTATTTTAGAAGGACGAAGGCGTTATACTAGAACTTTCTATCGACTATGACCATTCTCACTCGATGATGTTATATCTTTATCCTAAACTACTCATCCTTTTCTCGGCCCTATCATGACCTTATAATCACTTAAATTAGGAGTGAATCTAATCGTTCTACTAAGAACCAAATCTTAAAGGTCTCTAAGTTATTCCTCTTGATACCGTACTATTGCGTATTATCTTGATTAAACTATAACCCTAATCATTTTCCTTCTGACGTTAGTTAGCCATATCCATGATTTATGTCGTCATTATTTGAAATCGCGATTTTCTAATGCATGTTTTCATTGAACGTTGTTTCTTTGCCTCGTCCAGTGACTTGATCGTATCCATTACCGATATACCCATGTGACGTCTTACCCACCCCCTATTATTCTTGATTTCGAGGACGAAATTCTTGTAAGTTGGATAGGATGTAAACTCCCTAAAATTTCACTACATTTTTTTTATATTTGTTTTATGTGGATATTTATACGACAAGTGCGAGTACGTACATACGTGATATTTATTTATTTAGTTATTTTACATAAATAGTTTATTTTAGGTTTCGTAAATATAGTAAATAGTTTTGTTTTTGAAATACATAAAGAGTAAATAATTTGTATATAAATATTTTTCGCAAAAATTTAGTCAAATGGTTTATTTTCAAAATTATAAAATAATGCTTTTTATTTATACAAGTATAGGTAATGATTTAAGAAATGATATTTTTCTTTTTTTTTATGTACTATACTGAAAAAATATGTTTTATGTAAAATATTAATTGCATGCGAGTACATGAAATTCAATTCATGTATATATTTTAAATTTTCAAAATTATTTTAGTAATTATTTTAATTTATTAAAAAGGTATTTCAAATAGTCAAATATTTATTGTAATTTTCAAAATTATTTATTATTATTTTTATATTATTTATAAAAATTTATTTTGAATTTCTCTATTTCATTAAACTTATTATGGGTATTTAAATTTGAAATTTCTTATTACTTTTAATATACTTAATTTAAATATGGAAGTTATCAATATTAAATTTGGATTTGAATATATACTGATTTAATTTGAAATTGGATTGGATTTGGATTTGGATTTGGATTGAATCGGTTTTAAATTGATTAAAATTTAAAAGTGAGATATCAAAAAGGGGTTTGCAACTATCATAATCCTTATCTAAATAGTAGCTTCCACCTCCTATATAAGGAGAGGCTCATTATTCTCTGTTCCATTAATTTTCTCCACCTACAAATGTGTTTGTGCATCGTGTCCATGCACATCAAGCCATATCTATTCACTTCTTCTATTTTCATCCAAATTGATTAATATTCTCATTAAAAAAAATTTCTTTTCCCTTCCATCTATTTTCTCTTATCACAAATTCTTACTATCCTTTTACCGATCAACCAAGTATGTCTATCCTAGTAGTCCTTAAATTTCGAGTACGAAAATTTTCAAAGGTGGGTAGATTTGTCACTCATCTTCCCGAAATTATTATTTTTTTAAATTATATCTATATATTTTAATTTCGTGTTTAAAAGTAATTTTTGTAGAAATTTTGTAAAAGATATTTTGTGATTACTTTTGTTACCAAAAACTAGTTTTAAATTAATGGTTTGAATTAATGTTTCTAAAAAATGTTCTCAAATTTTTTATTTGGAATATAAAATATATTTTTATTATTTTTGGTCTTCTAAAAATTGGTTTTAAAAAAATTCAGCGATGAAAGATTTTTTGTCTATTTATTTTTAAATAAAGATTTGGATTTATAAAAGTAAGTTTTATAATATTTGATGACATCGAGTATTATTTTGATATGTTAATCAGTTATTTGATTATATTTGAATTTATTTAAATTATCTTGATGGTTATCAACTATACTTTAAATTATGTTGATAATTTAAATATTGTTTAAAATACTTACGATGACTAATTGGAGCATTACGATTTGTCTAATCTAGATTTAAAATATTATTTGATTAAATGATGTATTTATTATTTGATTTAAATTATTTTGATAAATATTAGATATTATTTTAAAGTTATTATGTTGAGTTTGATTTGGATTTGGATTCATATGATTTGAAATATTTGATAATATAGAATAATACTTAAAGTTATTATGGTGATCATTTAAAGGATTGCAATCAAATTGATTTATTTTTAAATAATTTATTTGATTTAAATTTATGGGAAGATTTATCCATTAGAAATTCTTATCCTATTGGAATCATATCTAGCATTAATTAGATCGTTTCTTATTTAAACCAATCCTATTCCTATCCAAATTAGTTGGTAATCATAATAATCCTTATTGATTTAGTTCTAATCCTATCATAATTTGCTAATTGCTAGCCATTATATATATCTATCGAATCTATGAATAAAATTATCTTTCAAACCATCCTTGTCAAAATTTCTCTCTTTTTTCATCATAACTAAGCCCAAAATTCGTCATAAATTCAGCCTCAATTTTCAAAGGTTGTAGCAACTTCGAATGACCATAACTCCCAACTCCGGACTCCGTTTGACCTCCAGTTTTTTTTGTTGGAATCATATTAAGGTATATTTTTTGAATATAAATTTTATTTTCATAAATTCGGAACTTAATTTTCTGGAAATTTTGTGGAGTGTCAGTTGTCCGAAATCTGACACTTTTTTAGTGTTTTTAAGATTCTGGAAGAACCAGGAATCAGAATCACGAACCTTTTGAAGTTTCGGAATGCTGACTGAAAAGTACACATCATATAATTTTTCCCAAAAATTTTCCAGAATATTTTATTTTTGGTTTTTATTTTAGAAGTTTGTCACATCGTCTGAGTTCATCTTGTGTAGCCCTGTGACTATTCTGTACCCAACGGGATTGTCGGTTTCACCAGCAAGGACCTCAGGCAAGACACCTTGCCATTTGCTATTTATTTATTTTAGCTCATATTTTATGCATTATTCATTATTTTCTTTATGCAAAATAAACTGTGATACATGGCATAACATGTTAGAACTTACTATTCATTTATATTTTCTGCTATGTATTATTTTTCTTATACATTAAACCTAGATTTAAGGGACCACCTTGTGTGTTGCATTCATTGGCCTTGACACTTCATACCACGAAGTTGTGTGTCGCATGCAGAACACGGATGTGCGTAATTGGCTGGTCACCAATACGTACAAGCCGTACGATAAGAATAACCGCTAATAGAGGTTGCATGCTTAGTTTGACTTAGCGGTTATAGAGGTTTTCTGTTGTGGATACAACATAGTTGGTATTGGACGGGGAGGACAATTCCTTAGCGTATGGGCTTCGATGCACTTTCCCTTTTGTAACCCGTGAGCTCCGCCGGAGACGCGGGTCAGATTACCCATGATTACTGACGGCCACTGGCGTTCTGCAGAACGTTTTGCTCTTACTGATTAGGCTTCTGGTGCCCCAAGGGGGGACTATGTCGATCCTATTTAGCCATGGCCCATGCGTAGGAAGGATTGTTCTTAACTATATTTCACTTAGACTGGGTAGGCACCTTTATCCGTTAGGTACGAGTACTTTTGGTTTGGGTACTTGTATCTGACCGTGACTTGGAATAATAACTTGTCGCGAATTAGTTCGTCATATCTTGTCCTTGTTTGATTGTAGGTGTGGCTTACTACTTCGATGAGAAGGTATTGAACCTTGTTGGGGTCCGGATACCATATTGGATTCGTAGCATGGAAAGATACATCACCGTGAATTAGTTTACCATCTCCTGTCCTTGTTTGGTTGGGGGGATGGTAAGCTAGTTCAATAGGTGTGTATTGGACCATGTTATAATTCAATTGACTTATTTATTTGAGCAATATTTATTCAGTTTATATGGCATGATATTATGTGTCTTGTTACGTCCCTCTGAGGACCTGGTTATCTCGCCAGGTGTGTGCTCTTGTCTTTCGCAGGTGTTCTAGCTCTAGCCGTGATCATCGCTATTTCTTCGAGGATGATTGCACTTGGATCGTCTTCGCTTCGCTCGCCAAAATCATTCTTTTGTATATCATGTATTTCTTTTCATTGTTGGTAGTGGATTTGTCTTCGCCCAACTACATGTACCAATGATAATTCTTAGTTAATTATATGATATCTTTTATTCATTTATTTGTGTGGATGAGATTAGTTATGGTTCTACTGTATTTTACAGCTTATGTATTCATACGAGGTTTCCATATATTGGAGTGTACTTCGTATGCATACAGCTGGCATATCTACGTTCCTAGTCCTACGTATTTTAGGACTGGGGCGCTACAGCCTGCGCTTATAGCACGATTGGATGCGCTCGACCGCAGCATTATGGAGCTCCAGCATGTGACTGAGCGGACTGAGCGGACAGAGCGGAGCGTCACCGATCTTAGAGCGTCGACGGAGCGCAGCGTATTGAATCTGCAGGCATCACAGATGACCATGGGCGAGAGACTGAGATTGGTGCAGGATTCGGTGGCTGATAGCAGTGATAGAATGTTATCTACCATGGATTCATACCACCAGCGACTTACAGCGTTGGAGCGTTATCGTCCTCCGGGTGTGCCTTCATCGTCGTCGACTCCGCCGGCGCCACTGCCTTCTTCATCGACACCAACTCCACCGACGTCACTACCTCCTTCATCGGTGTCGATTTTACAGGAGGACTATGAGCTTTTCTTAGCACTTCGTCGCGGCGTGCCCCCTCCTGCTCCTGATTTCCAGTAGTCCTAGTTAGGACTGTTTGTATTGAGTGTTTGAGTACTTGTTTTTCTTTGTATTTGTTTGTGACACTTATTTGTTTGTGACACTTGTTTGTTGGTTGCATAGATACATTGGTTATTGGTTGTGTAGACCCATGACAATTTGGATATTGGTTTATATATGTTGTGTGAACTTTGATTATTTTATGTTGTTATTCGTTTCATTTGGATGTTAATTTACCAGTACCGAAGGGGTCGGCGAACCCAGGGATAAAATGTGCTTGTGTATTGTGTTTCAGATTAAACTACAGGAAGAAAATGATTCTGTGGAGAAAACTGCATACTGCAATTTTTTTTTTTCAAATTTAGCGACGTTTGCCGACACTTTCCGACGGCATATTGCATCGATAGACGTCGCTAAACTGGCATATATTGCCAGGCTACCGACGTATAGCGACGTCAGTTTCGTCGGTATGCGGCGGTAAACGTCGGTAGACGTCGGTAAATATTCCAGGATTTTACCTCATTTTTTCAGGATATACCGACGTATAGCGACATCACAAAACGTCGTTAATATATACCGACGCATAGCGACATCAAAAACGTCAGTAATTTTTCCAGGGAATACCGACGTATAGCGACATCATAAACGTCGCTATTTCATCGACGAAACGACGGTAAATGTCGGTATATTACCGACGTATCTTTGTGTCGGTAAACGTCTGTGTTGGCGACAATCAGCAACGTCTTTCCAAACAACGACTAAGGTTTCTGCGACAAGAGGAAGACGTCGCTAAATACGTCGCTAAACTGGTTTAGCGACGTCTTTAGGCGTTTTAGCGACGTCTTTAGGCGTCGGTAAAATAACTTATTCTGGTAGTGTCGAATAACTATTGAATGCGATATGATGCATCGAAATGTTTATGGCCTTCGGGGCGTTCATTGATGAACATTGAGTTGGGACATTGTGCCAATAGAAATAGAGATAGGCGAATTACTTGGTTGTATGAGTTTGACGCATTGCATGGTCACAGACAACTTGTGCACAAGTTTATTATCCCTCGAACGTGGTAGGCCGGAAATGCCGGGACCGTTCGATCTAGAAAGGAAATTTGATAAGGGTATTGTGTGGGGTATTTCAATCTGTTCGGCTTGCGACCTATCATTGAAATGGAGCGCCACAAATATCGGTTATGTTCGGGAGTACTTCAGGGAGTGGGATTAGCACCCCAGGCTGAGTAGTCACCATCGTACCCTATGTATGTAATGGTGTTAAAGTCAGTGACCTTCATATAGTTAAGGAACGACAGGTTGAAAGTGCAGGCACACGGAGATCCTGCACAAGATCACTTATAACATGACAGGGAAAGATAGTAGGCGTATTCACCTTGCGTCGGACAAGGGTGAGTGCGTCGATGTTGGTAAGAAGTCGTGCCACTAAACAAACACGAGATTGCTATATGTTGTTGGCTTGCTTATATAAATCAAACATAACATGCTTGTCATGATAACATGATTTACTGCTTCGAATATGCCATGAAACATATACTAAGGCAAGGATAGAACGATCACTAAATTGTATGCTGCATGATTCAATATATCTACTTAATGTCGGTTTAGTAAAGTGGGTCTCTGATCAGTATGTGAGAGGATTAGTACTGATCTTCCACCAGATTGCTTGCAGGTTCAGGGTATGATCTGCTCGCAACAAATATTCGCTTGAACGTGCTGAGACATGGAATGTCATAGCATTTTGAGGCGTGCAATCGTATTGACGTTCGGACTTGCAACAGGATTTATGCGGCCGAGATATAGAAGACATGATGTATGAAACGGTAAAATCTTTTGTGGGCAAGAGAGAACCTGACTATTGTAAGCCAATCAGACAAATTCAGTTGGACTATTGAAAGCCTTTGCAACCTCAGTTCATTTATCAATAAAGAGAATTGTTTTGTATATTATGTTTCTTTCGTTGCTAATACACAAATTAAAGATAACCATCTGAGAACTTGTCAACTTGCCTTGTACGAGTGCAACTCCAGACTCGTACGGCATCACGCCCCAGCGAGGACGAACGATTCGGATAAATCGATGCGAAGACGAACGATTTTTTGGGTCGGGGTGTGACAACATTAACGTGAGGATCAATGGCATCAGCACACGGGCGTAGGTTGACACGGGCACTACTCATAACTACATCTCGGGCGCAGAGGTCCGTCGCTTGGGTCTAGCCTTGGAGGAAGACTCGAGCATAATGAAGGCGGTCAATACGAAGGCGCGCCCTGTGGAGGGGTAGCCACGGGAGTCCGCATAGCTGCAGAAAGTTGGTCGGGTGTTGCCAATTTCACCGTTACATCACTGGATGACTTCAAGATGATACTGAACATGGATTTCCTTATCGCGGCTAAGGCGATTCCGATGCCACATTTGGGAGTTGTCGGCTTCATGGAGTAAGGCTCATCGTGCATGGTGAAAGTTGCACGAGGCAAGCTTTCGAAGGGGAAAGCTATCTCCGCTATTCAGCTCAGGAAGGGTGGCCAAAGTGAGACGGCATACCTAGCGGTGCTCGAGAAGAAGAAAGGTTTCGAGGAGGAATGTCTTTCATGCGAGACCAAGGATGTTACAAAGGGGTGTTCCGAAGAACCACTTCCGTGGAGGGAGGTGGACCGTACTACTAGGCCGGGCACGAGTACAGAGAAGCATGTTGCAAGCTGAGCGGAGGCAGAAGCGACGATGCGGAGTAACTCATGCAAGGAGTTGCTCAAAGCTCGTGGGCGGATCGACGGGCTTGCAATAGGACTCGCATGCGCGGATGTGTGCAGAACCAAGTGCGACGACGAGATGAGGGGGATCGGTGACTCGATAGCCCGCACGAGATCCGTCCTATGCCGAGGAGCGCATAGACCGAGGCCAGAGTTGGTGCGGCGAACCAGTTTGCTTCCGATCTTGAGGAGAAGATGGGCAAAGGGAAGCGCCGCACAAAACGCATAAAGGAGGGACGATGCACAGCGACTGTGCCTACGAGAGTAGACATCGTTCCGAGACTTGTGCACCCGTCGACGAGTACGTCGACGAAACAGGTGGAAAAGAATGTCAAGCACAAAAGTTTGCGCCCCACCAAGACGGACTTGCATAACTATATACGGATCGGAGTTATGTTGGAAGTTTCCGGAATTCTCTAAAAGATTGTGGTATCCTCTAGAAGACCTAGGACATTTCTAAAAGATGTTGGATTCCTCTAGAAGATAGTGGAATCTTCATGAAGACTCGTGATCTTTCTAGATGCTCTAGAAACTCCCTTGGAAATATCTAGGCCCAAGAATATTCCTAGAATAATTGCTGGAATATGCCAATTGCAGAAGTTTCCATGTAAACCCTATGATAGTGAAGTTTTCATACTTTCAATCTCTCTTTTTCTCCCCATTGTTCACAATATCGTCTTAGCGATCTAGCTAAGCAGGTTCGGAAAGACTGGCACAGGTCTTCGAATAGGAAGCTTGTGTGCCGTATGGGTCGAAGTGTAGCAAAAATACTAAGTCCGTGACAAACAGCTCGAATTAGCAAGTATCAACTGACGAACAGGAAAAATGAAGCATAGTAGACAAGTCAAGTTGCAAGTATCAAACTGATGAACAAGGAGAAATGAAGCATAGTAGACATGTCAAATGATTATTTAAACAAGGAAGCTAATCACCAGACAGACCAGTTGATGCAACCTACTCCATTAAAACCTTGTGTGCGTGTGTGTGAAGTTGTGTGCTATACAGACAATTGACAAGAAACGATTTTACTCTCGTCTACATCTTGAGATTTCTCTCGATCTTTGTTACAACGCTCAGTTCAAAGAGACCTTTCCGATACGCAAGATAACACCCTTCACCTTCCTTATTCAACTAAATATCGCTCTAAGTTGATGTTCTGAAAGTTGAAGCCTACTAATTAAGCCGCCATGGTGTTGGCCACATCAATAACAAAGCGATATTTGACATCTCCCTTGAGGAGCCTTTCCATGGCCGTATTAATGTAGTTCATAGGGATGACCTCCACATCTGCTGTTATGTTATGTTCCGCAGCAAAATCTATCATCTCTTGCGTCTCTTGCATGCCTCCTGTTGCACTTCCAGCCACAAGTTTCCTTCCTGTTCGATCAAAATTGGACTCTCAAACTTGTCAGTCGCCAACAAATTGAGAAATGCATGCTATATTAATCTTCTTCTTTTTTTGTGTTGAAACAAAGGTCTAAGGATTGATTACATTACCTACAAGTAGAGGAAATATTGGCAACTCGAGTGGCTTTTCCGGTGCGCCCACCATTACTAGCTTTCCATGGTTCTTCAGAAGATCAAGCAATGGCTGCAATGGGTGCTGGGCAGAAACAGTGTCGATTATACCATCGAATGTACCGGTGGCAGCCTGACCAACGAACAAATTGTGTAACACATGATTCACAAGATGGAAGTTCATGAATGAATGAATGAATAATTAGGTCTGTTAATAGTTTGTCAACTGGACCAGGTGAACCAAGTCTTTGAATAGCAAGCATCATTAACAGAGCCCATAGTTACCTTCATTTGTCCGAGATCTCGGCTGACCAGAAAAGCATCGGCGCCTAAACTCTCAATGGCTTCCTTCTCCTTGCTCGGAGACGTGCTTATCACCGTGACTTTCACACCAAATGCCTTGGCAAACTTCACCGCTAGATGGCCCAGTCCACCAAGCCCGACGACGCCCAAATGTTTGCCCGGCTCACCGAGTCCATAGTACTTCAAGGGGCTGTACACAGTGATCCCAGCACACAGAAGTGGCGCACCAGAGTCCATGGGCAATGTATCTGGGAACTTCACCACATAGTGCTCCTCCGCCACAATCCAGTCGGAGTAACCTCCATAAGTTCTTGTGCCGTCGTGGTAGATGTAGTTGTAGGTGAGTATGGTGTCACGGCAGTAACTCTCCAGACCTTTCGTGCAGTCGTCACACTTGTCGCAGCCACCAACCATGCATCCGATCGCCGCCTTGTCCCCAACCTTCACTTTTTTCACTTCAGAGCCGACCTCGGTGACAATACCGACAATCTCGTGCCTGTCAGAAGAACAATGATGTATTGAATGAAAGTTAACACTGTTTGAATCAAGTTAATTATAGCTGGCTAGGCACTATTAATATATATTGCGTTCAGGGCCGGCCCAAGGGTAAACCAGACAAGACTTCGGACTTGGACAACCCTCATTTGCTTAGGTCAACCCCAGGCTCAGTATGATCCCAATAGAGGCCGGGATCGTGGGTGACCCTCCAAGATTGGCCTACAATAAGGGTCAAGAGCCAACCAAAACTAGTTTCGGATAGGGCAAACCAAGCCCTTGTGCCGACCTTGACTGCATTGTAGGTAATATTGTAAACCACATCGTAACTATAGACTATTGATTTTGCAGGTAGATCAAACTAACTGAAGCAACAAAGGAATATGAAGATGTTGCTAGCTATGATCAGAGATGAAGAGTAGTATGTACCCAGGAACCATGGGATACTCCGAGAATCCCCACTCATTCCTGACGAAGTGAATATCCGAATGGCAGACTCCGCAGTACATTATCTTTATGCTGACGTCCTTGGGGCCTGTATTCCTGAACGAACGACAGCAAAATGCATCAAGGGTGCATCTACGATTAGAATCATATGATATCGATAAAGCCATAGCTTTGATACTACTTTATACTTGAGTTACATACCTTCTGGAGAAGTTGAATGGTGAGAGAATCCCATCAGAGTCGCGGGCAGCCCAACCGAAGGCCTTTTGAGGGTGTTCTTCCTGTGGAGATTTCGCCATCGGTAACTTATTTCTCTGTGAACTCCTTTCTCTTCTCTTCTGTAGAGAGCTTTGTGAATTGTAGTAGCTTCCAAAGGTTACAGACTATATATATACATAAAAGAGTCAAAACACAAACATATATTCATAGTTTCAACAAATAAAATTATATAGAGAGGAAAGTTCGTCAGGTCATCATATAGGCCCAGGAAGGTAGGCAGTCGTTGATGAGAAAAAAGAATTCTGATAATAAAAATATTTTCAGCTGCAGTGGAGTCGGTAGTTGGAAGTATAATTTAAAGTATCCTTATATTATACTATAACACATTAATAAACAATAGGAAGTTTATGTAATCAGTGATGTCAGTACTAAATAACAGGAAGTTTATGTAATCAGTGATGTCAGTAGTATAGGAACTCAATTGCTTTTCTAACACCACTCATGATCTCATCAATTAGGTCCCTATTCAATGTAATGGTATCAATAAGCATACATGATTTCCTGATCCGAGTCTTATCACAGTCCATTAGACAGGGAACTCACTGTTTCAATACCAAATAGTTGAGTAAGAATATGATATATTCAGCAGACACCGTTATTTTGGTACAAGTTCTTGAGAAACAAAATTACTGCTTAAGGCCTACAAGCACTGAACCACACCTTCAGGATAGCAATTAGAAAGTAAAATGTACGCTAAAACATATTTAACCTAACAAGCACAGGCAACCAAATACTACTACCAATGTAGCATACAAATACAAAGATCAACTCTGCTTAGTGACGATTTGCAAGAGAAAGGTTTATTATACATAAATATCATGAAGTGAAGAATGCACCCCACAAATATTCCAAAAGATTACAAGCTTACACCCTAATCTCCTACATACATCAACCAAACCAGAAGTAAAATACAAGAAATTGGAAGTTAGAGATAAATAATATATATATACACCAAGTTTTTAACCCCTGCACATTTTTCCCCATGAAAACATTCTCTCCCTCTCCCAATTTCCCCATTTTTAACCATCCATCCATGTTTTATTCATTCACATTCATAGGAATATACCCCCACCCCACGTATACCCCACCCCTCCAAATGCCTTTTTTTTTAATCTCCCTCCAGTATACAATACCCTCACCACCATTCCCAAAATTAGAAGAAAAATGCAAGGTACTAAGAAAATACTTTGAAGAGTTTCTTCTCTAGTGCTATTCTTGAAAACTAACAATTACCTAGGCTCCGGTGGAGCCAGAAAAGACTTTGTTGGCCGGATTGGCGGTGTGGGTCGCCAAGCTGACGGACACAGTATTTGGGACCGGTTCACCATATCGACCATGGATGGCGTCTGGTAAGAATGAACAAGGCTGGCACTGTTGGTCGAGTCGCCACGAGCCGTCGCCCTCTGCCATGAATGAGAGCTCAACCCTGAGAGCACATAAGCCCTTCCCGAAGCCTCGTACCTCTGCCTGCTTGCCATCCTCTCTTGCATTTCTTTCAGTTCGGCATCCAACGCCAGGCACAGTCGGTCGCCAGATCGTCCTGCCAATGACTCTGACAGTAACCTACGACGAGCCTCCAATATCGAAACTGCCTCAGACAGCAAGCCCTGCTCAGCAACAGTCCTCGCCTCAGCCATGGCCTCTATTGCACGCACTCTGTTCCTCTCCCGGTCCACCTCGATCGACATTGTACTTGATGCAACACATTCTGGCCTTTGTATTCTGACCTCTTCACCTTCCAAATTGACCACCTCATTTGACACAGGGTCTCTATAAGCACAAGCCACATTTAGCAACACTACCTCCTCAAGAGAAACAATTGGAACATTTACGGACACCAGGAAATCCCTTTCTTCATCTGCATACAAGTTCCCCACATCAATAAATCCTTTGCGTCCATCATCTGTTACCTGGCTGGTGTAGCTACCCGATTTGATCGGAGAAAGGTGGACTCCTGAGTGCACACACTCCACGGTAACCCGCAACTCTCGCACCACCACACTGAGAAGTCCACCAATGCATTGAGCAAATGCTTCCTGAATAACACCCTCCGCCTCAATAAAGGAGAAGGTCCCACCAGAAGTCTCTGAAATAGAGTGCATAGAAGCTGAGTCATGGTCAACACCAAAACCAAATGCGTGGACTGGTATCTGGTGGGTGCTGCCACTACAGTCTTTTATGGAGGATGGTACAAGCGACCGGTAGTCCGGTTGCTTCCCTGGTGTTGCACTGCCAGCGGAAGAGACGGTGTATGTGTCCTGGCCATCAGAGAGAAGTATGATGCTGCAGACAGGCTTCTTCTCCTTTCGCTCTTCAAGTACCTTGGCACCCTTCCTCAGGCCCTCAGCAATGTTGGTCCCCCCACTAGACACCAGGGAGTTGACAGCTTGCAGTGCCTGCTGACGTCCAGACTCAGACATCCGACGGAGGTGGAAGAGCCGGCGTGCAGTTGATGAGAAGGCAATTACTGACAGCCTATCAGATGGTCCAAGGTTTTGAATCACAAATCCCATAGCTCGCTTCAGAAGAGCAAGCTTGGTACCGGCCATGCTGCCACTGATATCAAGAACTGTGACCAGATCGACAGGCGCACGAGAAGTTTGTGAGGCTGACAAATTGTTAGATTGGAAACCTCTACCAGGAACAGTTCTAGTGCTGGCATGTGGGGCCTTGAGATGGACAAGGACAGCAAAGTTGTCTTCAGAAGCCGATTTCGGAAGGACTGAGAATTCTGGATAGATCTTGATATCTAATGTTTTGATGGATCCTTGTTGTGCATTTCTAGCTGTGTCAGACTTAAAATCTAAAGGCTCGTCATCATCAAAAGCATTTGGCTCTGAAGAGTGGAAGAGAGGAGTCAGACGGTTTTGCCGATTAGAGTTCACTCGAGGTAGCCGACGCAGGAGATTGAAATAACTATCGTCATGGCTCCAATTGAGAGGGTTCGCTCGTGATCTTCCATGATGAGGCTCCCCCGAGGATGAAGAGATCTGGAAAGGTATCTCCTTCCATTTAGCCCTGCATACTGGGCAAACCTGATTGCCATGCTTTACGTTAGATGCTATGCAGTGGAAGTGGAAGGTGTGGGAGCACTCGGCAGTGAAGATGGCATGACCTTGGCCTGCTTTCATGATGCCTAAACAAATAGCACATGTTCTCTGAAAATAAAAGAAAATGTCAATGGGAAAACTTCAATAAAATCTCAAGTTATTAAAAGGTAGAAATACATCAGAATCTAAAAATAGAAGCATATGGTAACATTCAACTGGGCTTATTTTCATGATTCCACAACCAATCTCCACAGAAAGAAACATAAAATTCACTCACGAGAATGTGTGTTGACACAAATTCAAGGGAAGAATATGATATGCATGATTGCAGATGAATGAAGTAGAAGAAGAAGAAGGAATAATTATGTTATTTTTATTACAGCAACAGTTATAACAAATAAAAGAGTAATAATGCCTCTTAATTCAAGAATAATCTCCACTAGCACTTGTTATCTTTAGAGCATGATTTGGGATGATGCTTTCAACATGAAAGGGGGTAAAGTTCTCAAAACTTCAAGGGATGTCTATCAAAAACATCAATAATATCCATATTTCACAAAGGGGACATGCCAGAAGTGCAAAAGGTGAGTCTGGTAAAATTATATTCAGAAGGGAAAGCATAATCAACCTTAGAAAACACTGACCAAACAAATACCGCAACATAGGTACCAAACAAGGTATAAGGACAAAATAATCATGATATGTTGATTTTCTTACATGGAAGTTTATATCAATATTACTTGCAAAACCAATATATATATTTTGGATGTCTAATGATGATTAAGAATAGAGCACCATGGACAGAATAGTGGCCATGTATACAAGGTTCACCTTTATGGCATGCAATGTGTATGAAATTCTATAGATTTATTATGCATGTTGACCTATCACCTAGAAGGCTAGAAGATGTTATTACTTCTTATACTATGCTCCAAAGCCATATTCAAACCCTTCTATGATGATCAAGGTTGTAAAAGTCGGTAGGCGGTAGTCGTGCAGGCACCGGATGCCTAACACCCAATTCCGTCTAGGCGCCGCCCAATTCCGCCTATACGCCAACTAGGGTCTAGGCACCCCCATGACCGTCTAGAACCGATTTTTAGAACAATGATGCTGATATGTAATTATTTCAAAGCTGATGTGTATGAGTATAGCATAGATGTTATAAATTTTCATAATATGTTTAAAAGTTGTTATTTTAGCCCGTAAAGGTATTAGGTGAGGAACACAAGGTGCTCAAGACATTGTCTCATGCCCTCGCTCAAGATATGACATCTTTGGAGAAGATGGAATGAGCTATCGATTGGGCACACAACTATATAACAAATATCGTGCCTCGAAATATCACATCTCGAGGATGGACTAGCAGACAGAGTTCCGTATGGAACTTTCCTATCATCTCATGCAAAATTTGGTGAGTTTACTATAGTATTAAATAATACATACAGTTTTCTCTACAGAAATATATTTTAAAATATTAGTTGTAGAGCAACAAGTTCAGAAAATTTTGGAGAGGTTCAGAGAGCAACTAATTTACTTGTTATTTTTTTTCCAAATATCTTCTATTATTTTAACCGTTACTTTGTCCTTTTGTCTCCAAATGATATTATTTTTATTAGCCTTGTTTGACAAGGTTAGAATAAACATCACTAAGGGTCTGCTTGGCAATTGTAGGTATAGCGGTTATGAGATTTTTAGAGTACCGGTTATGAGCGGTTATGAAGGGTCCGATTTTGGGTGATTTTTAAGTGGCGGCTTTTAAACGAGTCCAATCCATGCTGGGTAATTCACTAACAAACGGTTCTTGAAAAAATTTACACGAATAAAATTAAATAGGGAAGGATATTAGTAGTTATAATTATATATTTTTGGTGACGATATAAATGGAATAAAATAATAAAATCCCTTAAAATCCACCGATTTGGGTGTTTATAAAGCCACCCAAAATTATATTACACCGGTCTTGGAGGGTTTTTGAGCCGACCACCAGTGCCTCAAAAAAATTAACATGCAGAGGTTTTCACAAACGGTCGGTTCAAAAAAACCCCAGAACCGGTGAAAACAATGTTACCAAGGAGACCCTAAGTTACTAAACTAGTTACTTTTTATCATCATTTTATTTGTTCTTTTAGGATATTTTATTTGTTAAATTGATTGATAAAATTGACATCCGGAAAAAAATCAATAAAAATCGTTTAGAAAAATCATGTGTTTTACTGTTTTCCATTTAGCCGTTCAAGAGGGCTCACTTTCAAATCCTGCCCTAGGCCCCAAGAATTCTCTGACCAGCCATGTTTCTATCCACCACATGTAACACCACAACGAAGGAGAATAACAGCTTTGGAACACATTATTAGAAATAATATCATCCAAGTTATAAGGTTTTGCTCCAACCTTGCATAGGAGGAGAAGACGAGGAGCTCTACCTCCGAATCAACGATGCATTCGGCATTCCCATCCATAAATGCATGATCATGCATCGTCCGGCATTCAACAACTAATTATCTAGAGAAGGAAAAGGAAATCAATTCCTTGGCATTTCCTTTCCTTTGGGAAATTACAATTCCCATTGATTTTCCTTTCCAATGTTTGGAAATGCCAAGGAATTTGGAAAGGAAAGTGAATACTTCAATGTGGGAAAGTGATTACTTTCTTGGATGGGTGGAATCACTTTCTCCCCTAATTTTCCTTCCATTGGGAATCACTTTCCTTTCCTCCTCATTTCCTTTGGCACCCAAACATACGAAAGTAATCACTTTCCTTTCCCAACCCGATGATTCCGCGAACCAAACGAGGCCAAAGTGTTCCCAGTGTGGTTTGGTCCCTATATAAATGAAATTTATCATCTTTTAATAATTTTTTTTGAAATTCATCTTTTAATAATGAAACTTGTGTTCTTTACGCAATTATTTCAAGAATGGTCAAACATGTCTCCGCTTCAAACGAATAAAAACAGAAAAAGAAAAGAAAAACCAAAGCAGCAACAGTAATATTGCTGACCAGAGGAGGCGGCTTTCACTTTCATTAGATGTGGTAAGCAAGTGTTCATGGAAGGAAGGAGTAGCGGAAGTTGTGTCCACGAGCAAAAAGGAGGGGCCTCCATGAATAATTAAATACAATAAAGAGCAACAACATCGATCAAAGCCCACGATGTGGAGCAACGACTGGAGGAGGAAAAGAAAGAGAGAAAAGTAACAGAAAACCCCCTTGTGAATCCTGATATTTGCCAATGACATGATGCTCCATATAATATTGCCAAAACGACAACTTTCTCTCCCTAATTTGAGAGGGAAACATGCCTAATTTGCAAAAAAAAAAAGAGGAAACTTTAGTGTGATATTCCATAAAATTAGTACGTAAATTCCCTAGGCGACAAAAACAAAACAAAAAAAATCGTAGATTTGATAAGTTTACTGAAAAATCTCATCAAAACAATTTAATAAAATAGCAAAACGTTCAATATTCTCCTAATTACAGTATTAGAACAAATTATACTCAAATCCGCGAGAAAACCCTAAATTTTCAGCCTAAATCAGTAAAAAAAAAAAAAACTAAATTTGTGTAATGACAACCAAATCACCACATTTCCATTATGAAAATAGAAGGATTTTCAACCAAACCCCTCCAAGAAGTATCTAAAATGCAAAATAAAGATCAGACCTTTGAGGACCGGCTCCCTGACTTCGACAGCCTCAGCCCGGAAGAAGTCGGGGTCGGAGTCGTCGGCATCAGCGCCCGGTAGTCCGACTCCCCGGTCACCGCGTCGGAGAACCTCCCGGCGACCCCACCGCCGCTCAAGACGCCTTCGTCGTCGTCGTCCAGAGTCTTCGGCACGTACACGCAGAGGTTCAGCCCCAGCGCCACCTTCGCCCGCCTCCACGCCCCGCCCATTCTCGAAGCGGGCGATCGGAGCTCCGATAAAAAGTTCGGATCTTCGAGATCTTTAAAACCCTAACGATTCAGAGGAAGCCGCCATTAAAAGAGTGAGCTTTTTTTGGGGGGGGGAGAGAGAGTGTGTGTGTGAGCCTCTTTTGACTTTGAGCATTGGATTTATAACCCTCTGACTTCCGATAATACCCCTGCTTCTTGTACGTAATTTCTGGTGAATGTAAATTTAGGTTAGGGAAATAGGGGAGGTATAGTGGGGATAGTTTGGGGATGATATGGATTAACCGATATTGGTAGGTCTTTGTCTTGATATCCGCACTCCCAATTTGCTTTTTCTGCTCTTCTTGCATCATGGGTAATTGCCATTTCGCAACTTTGTTTAGACATAGTTTGACTATATGTGTAGAAATACTTTACTTTATTTGGCTTCAAAAGTTGTGTGGATTAATAAACATTTCTTTTATTACTATATTATATCATAAAGATCTAATTATATCATAAAAGATCTAATTAGTGTTTAGATGCTGGATTTTTACCGGTCTAAAGTTTAATCCCTCCAATTAGAGCTACATTTTTTTTCATTATACTCTTCCCAATCCATATATGAAATTTTTATTATCAAACATAAATAGAAGATATAATAGGAAAAAGAAACAAAAAATAAAAATGTATAATCTAAAATCTTAAATTGGACATGTCAAAATTTAAACTCTAAACTGATATAAACACATGGTCTAAACACTAATTAGCCCTATCATAAATTTCTAACTTTTTAGGAAGGATGAAAATATTTTTGTTAGGTTGCAGTTATGCTATATGATTTTGAATGAGATCATTTTTGTTCATCAATAAAATTTTAGATACTTATCATTTTTATTCAATTTAAACCACATTGAAATGGCTTAGTGAACGTTCAAACTAGTTTGGCTTAATTGCAACTTAATACCCTCAACTATTTCGATTTTTTAAGTTGATACCCTAAACCTTTTTACTTAACCATTTAATACCATCAACTATTATATATTTTTAATTTCATACCCAAAAATTAAAAAATCCGAAATTACCCCTGCTCTTCCTTCCCCAACCCCCTTCTATCGGCTCCCACCCCTTCCCCACAAAATTCGCACCCCCCCCAACAAAATCTGCCCCCGTCCCCCTCCTCCCTCCCGCCTCCGGCCCCCACCGGTCTAACGCACCACCCGACCCCGCTCCCAGCTAATAGTGAAGAAAAAAGAAAGAAGATGAGGCAACCTATGTTTGCATACATGATCTTTGAGAAGCTACAGATAACACATATATAGTTGGACTTTTTCTGGATGCCTACTGTTTGGTTGCTCGATGGAAATAAGTAGAGCCTATGTCAAGGTGAAAAGAATTGTGGTTGGGGGTGGGATTGTGAGGTCTGGGTCAATTATAGTCGATCCACCAACATGAGAACTAGATGGGGAGGGACCAAAAGCAGCACTGCTGCTTTGTTGGGGCCCGGATAGAGAGAGGGGGAGGGGGTTGCAGCCATCTCGTTCGCACGCGGCGCTTGACCCCGACGTCGCCGCCGGAACTCAACATATCACAAGCGGGAAATGAATGTGGGGGGTCGCGAGGGGGGCAGCTGAGGGTAGGGGACAATGGGAGAGGGGGTGGGGCGCGAAGGGAGGGTGGGCCGGGGGGGAGGGGTGGCCGGAGTGGCTGGAGGTTACGGGGGTGGAGGGAGGCTGCGCCGGGGTGGTTGGAGGGAGTTTGAGGGGGGTGGGTGGGTTGGGGGATAGTTTTTAGTTTTGAGCAGAGGCATTATTGTCCAAAAAAATTCAGGGTATCAAGTTGTACCGAAAAAAAAGTTTAGGGTATTAAGTTGGAAAATAGGTATAGTTGAGGGTATCAAGTTGCAATTAAGCCAACTAATTTTGATCACTAATTTAATATTTGACAACTTTTAAATGGAATGATAGATATTTACACTAATTTTGGTAGATAAACAAAAATAAACTCATCTTTGAGTGTGTTATACAATATAAAATATGATGAGAATAGTTTAATATTGAGCACAAGATAGTGATATAATTGTCATTGCATATAAACGATCGCACACAAAATTTATGTCGCACTCATATACGTATATAATATACATCACTACGGTTCCGGCGAGGGATGAGCGTTCGGTTTATTCAGTTTCAATCGAATCGAATTAGTCAAAACCTAATAAATCAAAATTCTCAATATTTCAAATCGAACTAAATTATCCAAAACCGAACCTGAACCAAATCAAATAATAAATTTGATTCAGTTGGACTATTTATATTGTTTAATGGGCCTGGCCCAAAGTTGGGATCGTGCTTAAATTATTAAAAATTATAATCTTTATACACACATTTGTTGAATTTTAAAGTTGTGTACAAATTTGGACTAGTTGTTAAAAATTATCAAAGTTGGAATTCAAAATACATACATAAAATTGTTGTTTTTAAAATATACACATTTTTAGTAACAAATATGTAAAAAATTGAGAATATTTACATAATTGTATAATTCTTATTCGGTTTTTGGTTTTTGACTGAAATCGAAATTTAAAATCGAAATCGAATAAGAACTTTTAGTATTTTGAAAACCGAAACCGAACCGAATTTTTCTGAAACCGAAGCGAATCTCTTATTCGGTTCAATTTTTGGTCCAAAATCGAATAATGCTCGCCCCTACTTCCAACGTGACATTTGTGTACATGACACTTGTGTGTATGTACATGCATCGGATTATATTTAGATCTTTTTCACTTTTATATATACTAGTATATATGTACGTGCGTTGCACGTACTTATTATTCACATATAATTAGGAAGATTAAAAGACACTTGGTGTGTATGATGTTGATGAATTGGTTTAACTTTGTAGCTTTTAATTATACTAGTAAATGCACGTGCTTTGCATGTATAATAACGTATAATAAGAATATTATCCAATTATAGTTAAATGTTCATTCTAACTCGTGTGGTTAAGGTGGGAGGTATTCTTTTTGTTTGGTTGAGTTCAATTTCTGATTCCCTATGTTGAATATATATAACAAATTTAAACTATTTTCAACAATCTTTTACATATTTTTTTTAAATTAAATGGTTGATGATACACACATGGCTTAGACAGCTCAATCTTATGGGTTCAACTATTCGAATTATGTGGTAACAACTTAGAAGATTTAGCAAGTAGCATGAAGCCTTTGGAGTTTGAGGTATAATCTAGATTTTTCTAGTATTTGAGTCTGATTGTGATTGTTTTAGATCAAGCTCTAAGTCTTATTTTTGTTCTAGGTTGATGATCTTGTCTTTCTGCGGATTTCTCCGACGCGTGGCACGATTCGTTTTGGTGGCGGCGGGAAGCTTAGTCCACGATATATCGGACCATTCCGTATCCTGGACAGGGTCGGTGCAGTGGCTTACCGACTGGAGTTACCGCCTGCACTAGAGGGAGTGCACAGTGTGTTCCACGTGTCGCAGTTGAGACGGTACGTGGCAGATCCCAGTCACGTCTTAGACCACTCAGAGATCGTAGTGGGACCGACACTCAGTTACCCAGAGAAGCCGGTCGAGATCTTGGACCGAAGAGAGAAGGTGCTCTGGAACCAGGTCATTCCCTTGGTTCGAGTTGCATGGAGACACCACTCTCCAGGTGAGTCCACCTGGGAGAGGGAGGACGACATGCGGGAGCGATTCCCATATCTCTTCGAGCCTTGAGGTAAAATTCTTTCTTTTTCTTCCTTGTTTTGTTCATGATTGCTGTGTTAGTTCTCATTCAATTTCGAGGACGAAATTTTTAAGGAGGATAAATTTGTCACCCCCAGTTTTTCAAATTAGGGGTATTTTCGTCATTTTCAAGTTTTATAATATTTTAGGAATTTTATTTGATTTTATATGATTTTTAGGAATTTATTTGGGTTGGTTTGGATTTTATCCAATTCGGACCCAAATTGGAGATCCGGGTAGCCTGGACCCTAGTGGGACCCACATACTAGCTGGGCTTAGCCCATGTACCATCATAAATAGGCTAGAAATTATTAACCTAATTTCCATGACTTAATTAGTCATTTTAGAGGCTTAAATTGTATTTAGAATCAAACCGAAATCAAACCGAACCAACCCGATTCCAAAACGAACCAAACTAGGGTTAATGGGTTGTGGGCTATTGGATCCCAACCCAATAGCCCATGGGAAGTGGCCGGCCATGGCATAGTCCCCCCCCCCCCCCCCCCCCTTGTTACTTCTCCACAAAGTAACTTCTTCTTCCTCAAATTCTTTTCTTTTTCTCAAGTCTTCTTCCTCCAAGCAAGTTTTAGGTATGCCATTAAATCCCTAGTAAATCCTCTTTTCCATTCATGACTTTCACATTAAGTGTAGAGAATTCAATTCTCTACACTTTGCCCCTATTTTGTAGGTTTTCTCTAGAGTTTTGGTTAAGTGATTAATTAAGGGAGATTATATGTTAATGGTATATATATATATATATATATATATATATATATATATATATATATATATATATATATATATATATATATATATATATATATATATGTATATAGGAATATATATGTATATATGTATTTGTGTGTGTGTGTGTGTAGAGAGTGGTGGAGGAGAGGATGAGAGTGGTGGTGTGGTTGTGTGTGTGTGGTTGTGGATAGATATATATATATATAGGTATATGTGTATTTGTATATATATATATATATGTATGTATATATAATATGTATATGTGTGTGTGTATATATATATAGATATATAGAGGGGAGGTTAGAGGATTAGATATATGTATATATATATAGAAATAGATAGATAGATATATAGATAGATAGATATATATATAGGTATATATATATATATATATATATATATATATATATATATATATATATAAAGAGAGGAGAGGAGAGGAGTGAAGTAGGAGGAGAATAGGAGAAGAAGGAAGAGCAGCAGCAGCTGCAGGAGCTGCACTAGCAGCTGGCCGCAGCAGCTGCAGAGCAAGCAGCAGCAGCAGCCTGCATTAGCAGCAGCAGCTTAAGCAGTAGCAGTAGCATGGGCAGCATGAGCTGCCACTGGCAGCTCCTCTTTCTCCCCCCCCCCCCTGTGACCCCCTTTCACACCATAAACCCCCCCCTGTGTCGTATGTATATATGTATATATAGGTAGATATATATGTATATATATATATATAGGAATAGAAAAGAAAGTTAGTTAGGAAGAGGGAGAAAAGAGTTTAGAAATTAGAATGAGAAGTAAAATAGAGTTGAGAAAGGTAATGAGAGAAATTAGAAAAGATCAAGAAGAAGAGAGTAGAAAAGAGGAGTATGAGGAGGAATTAGATTTAGGAAAATAAGGAGAAGAAGTTAAGAAGAAGAAGAACTAGAATAGAGGGTTAAAGAAGAGGTTGGGTGCGAGGCCAAAAAGAGGAGCTTTTGTTAGAAATCGAGTTAGAGGGCGAAATTGAGCCCGGAGCGTCGGATCGCGACGAAACTTGACGTAGGCCTAGGATACGCGATTTAGGTTTTGCGGGTAGGCTTCCGAGTGGAAATCGGAGTTCTAGGGCACCGGTATCGCGCCGTGTCAGTGCGTATCTCGAAATCTTCGAGATATCTGCAACGGGCCGTAAGGTGGACTAGACGTCTACTTTACTTAGGTATTATGGTAGATAACGAACCTATAGGATAGTACCCTACTACCCTAGGGAGATCGGGTCAAAATAACTAGCGTAGGTAGGCTAACGGGGTTATCGCCGAGGGTAGAATTTTACCCTTAAAAAGGGTAAAATAGGGATTTGGCCCACGGCCAAGATTCGAGTTTCCAAGTCCAAGATGGACTTGGATATGGATTGTATAGGTTGGTAATAAGCAGATTTAGCCGTCTAAACCTAGTCTTGGACCCGGTTGACCACGGTTGACTTTTTAGACTAAAAGTCAACTATGAGTCAACTCTTTACCCAAATTAGTTCTAAATTCCTTTTAACTTGGGCAGTTGACTAAAAGTCAACTATTAGTCACCAGTGACCTAGGGTTGACCTAGAGTTGACCTAGAGTTGACCAGAGTTGACCCGTTGACCAAAAGTCAACGGTAAGTCAGTTTTTGACCTAGATTGATCCGGTTTGACTTCTAATGTTCCCCCATGACCAAGATTGACCCGACTAGACATGTCTTGACCTAGAGTAACTGAATAGGATTTAATTTGATTTAACTTTACTTCCTAAACTTAGTATTGATACGTCTTGTTCTCTATAGGTCCTCGAGATACTGCAGTTGATCCAGTCGACGTATTTTATCATCTTACAGGTGAGTACATTCTCTGATACTTATTCCCAATTTATGATAACTGTTATGATTCATGTACTTAGTGTTGATATGCTTATTTCCGACACATGGTTCTCACGGATTGGTATTCTTGGATCCCGACGAGAGATGTTTTCTCCTTCTTAGGTTGGGATATATTGTGCAAGCACCCTTGTAGCTCTTGCTCGATATATGGTCACTGATTCTAGAGAAGGCTAGCTACCTTCTCATTAGAATCCCGTGCAGTGACGTGTCCTGTTTGGATCCATTCTACCAGTTGGGGTAGGGGGAGTAGTAGCGTAGGCCTGTGATCAGATCCATCCCGCATTCCCGAACAGTGTGAGTCATATACCGCACATATGACTTGCCAGGCCGATTCTTGACAGGTACCCAAGCCGATCACAAGCTGAAACTACTACTCACACACATTGGATATATAGCTTGCCTTGATTTGTGTACATGTCATGATCCCGTTCTATTCTTCTTGTTCTAGCTCTAGCTTTACAGCTTACCATGCCATGATACATACATGTACACTCCATGATTCATTGTATATGCTCTATTTACAGTCTTATAGCTTTTATTCTATCTTGAGATCTGTTATGAGATATATGTACTCGTTCCATCCTGACTGGACTGTTGATAAAATATTACAGATTTCGACGAGGGAGATTGCAGTACCTACTACGGTCCGGACGACGTAGTGGGCCTAGACTTGGTCCCACAGGGCGTAGCTCCGCCTGACGAGACCATACCACTTGTATAGTTTAGAGTAGGTCTTTGTACTGGACTTAGTATCCAGTTACTTTTTGAGACTGTATTACTTTTGAGTCTGTATTATATTTGGACTGTATTTAGAGACCGGACATTGTATATTATTTGTTTCTGGACTTGACAGGTTATATATTATTGTCTTATTGTCTTTATCTTTCCGTCTTTACTTTTTGTCTTAGAGTTGTGATTGAGCATTATATATATTCATTGCTTGTCCTCCGTTCGGAGTTGACTATATTCTCGACAGGTTTTGTTATATATAAACTGTTGTCAGACTAGAAAATACACAGCGTTCCACGCCATTTTTTCGGTGAGGGCTGGGCGTTGTCGCGTCACGTGCCCTTGTAGAGGGTGCGGGTCGTGACAATATGCCTGCGTCGCCCGCTCGTCAATGAACTTCCCAGCCCTCCGATGGGTGACCAGGAAGACGGTCACCATGTTCGGGTCCTCACCTTTTTTTACCTGTTAAAATATATTATCTATTATTAGTATTAAACATTCTATCGAACTATATATAAATTAATGTCCGTCATAGGAAACGTACCAGACGACGAAAATGCTCCGTCATCGGAATAGAGCCACCACACCACTTACCGGCGCTCGACCGCGCCACCTTGGCCTTCTCAGACCGCTCCTGGTACCTGTGCTTGTAAGTCCCCTGAATTTCCGGGATTTTTCGAATTTTCTAAATAATTTATTCTCGATAAATTATTTAGATTTAATTAATTTTGATTTAATGCTCTTTACCGTGACTTGGATTTCTAGAGCATCAGGGATGCCAGTCTCTGTAAACTTCCTTCTTGAAGTTTGTAGTAGACGAGATTATCTCCATATTGATATTTCGTGTCCCACTCGAACTTGTTCTCTCGTGCTCCATTTGCTTCGCACAACTTTCGGGTCAATTTAGACCAATTTATCATTTGTTGTAATTTGTGATTTAATTTCCAACTTAATTTTTGGGTCCGACATCGGTCCAATCCAGTCGATCCAATATATGGCCCTGGCATGTTTTGAGCCTACTATGCACGCGCCACTTGCGTGCCACCGATTTGATCTCCCTTGTGCTCCCATTCCATCCGTAATTTTAATTGGTTTAATTTATAAATTAATTAAATATTGGCTTCGACTTTGTCCAAACTTGGCCCAACGTCCGACCCAGTGTGGTGTGACCCCCTTCATGTCTGCCCCTGCACCCCACTGGTATTTTTCCATTTTGTTCCCCACTCAAAAATATCCTCTTCTTTACAAATATCTATTTCTCTCTCTCAATTTCAAATATATATATATATATATATATATATATATATATATATATATATATATTTATACTCCCTCTCTCTTCAATTAATACCACTCTCTCTCTCTCTCTCTCTCTCTCTCTCTCTCTCTCTCTCCTCTCTCCCCCATGTACAGCCGAATGGCAGCCCCCCCCCCACCTCTCTCTCTTTAATATCTCTCTTCCTCTCACTCTCTTTATTCTCACCTCTCTCTCATTTATATATATACATATATATATACACACACCCATGTATACACTCACCCCTCACCCTCCCCTATCCTCACCAGTACCCCCCTCACCTTCTCTCCTCTCTCACCGACATGAGAACACCCCCCCTACGAAGACTTCCTCTACTTCTCCTTCTTCTTCTTCATCTTCATTTCTATTTTTTTCTTCTTCTTCTTCTTCCTACACACTCGACACCATCACCCAAACCACCTCCACCCGAGCTTCTCCTTCACCCTCTCCATAACCATCGACACCATCACCCATACCACCAACACCACCATCATCAACTTCACCTCCGCCACCCTCGACCCACAGCCGTCGCCGTCGTGCTACGGCCTGGCCTCCCTGACGCGCACGTGCGAGCACAGCCACACGAGCAGCAGCAGCAGCCATGGCGATGCAGCAAGCAGCAGCACATGCGCAGCCATGCGCGCGCTGTCGCCGCGGTCGCTGTCGCCGCGGTCGCTGCCGCCGCCGGCGAGACCCCCCCTCGGTCGGGCGCACCCCTGGGCAGGCCCCCGAGGCAGCGGCTCCTTGCCCGACGAGCCAGGAACACGATCCGTACGTTTTGCACAAGATCCCGCCGTGACGCGCACGGGAACGGAACACAGAATTCGCGCTCGAACCAGCAACTTCGCGCACGTTTTCCGAGAAATTCGACCGTTGGATCGGCGAACTCCTTGCTCCGTCTCAATCTCGGTATATACCCCTTCATCCCTGTCAAATTTCATCCGTTAATTTTGTCGTTTGATACATCAAAACCGGCCACCAAGTTGACGTTTTAATTTGTACTGTTTTTGGACAGTTTTGCGATGCCAACTTCGCGGGTTCGTATCTTCGTCGTCGCAGCTCCGTTTTGCGCGCCACCAGTTCCGGTGCACAGCTGGTATAACCCTATTCCTGCCCCCTTTAGATTTCATTTTAGTTTGAGCTTGTTAGGTCGGTCGAATTCGACGCCAAAGTTGGCCGTTCGAATTCTTAGTATTGCACTTGTAAAATTCCATTTTTGAACCCGGGACTCCGGATTCAATTTCTGACACCACCAGTAGACTTGTGGCATCGTTCTGGCATGTTTTCATATAAAGTTTGCTTGATTTGGAGAACGTGAGCCCTGGCACGTATTTCGGTGCAAAGCGGGTCCCACTTTCTGGGTCAACGGGTCATTTTGAGTTCGGCTCATCGGAATCCAACTCCGGATATACCGTTGAGTTCGTATCATCATTCTGGTCTCGTTAACATATAATTTGCTAGATTTTAGTGGACATTAGCTCCGACACGCTTTTTCGTGCAAATCGGTTTCCAATGACCTGGTCAACGGACCAATTTGAGATCGGGTCAACGGAATCCAATTTTGGATATACCGTTGGGTTCGTATCGTCATTCTGGATTCGTGGACATATAATTTGTTAGGTTTTGTGCACTTTTATTTCGACACATTTTTCGGTGCAAAGTGTGACCAACGGCGGACATCATTTTGGTCCGAAATTACCGTTTTGCCCCTGTGTCCAAATTGGACTTTTTGACAGGCTATCCTAGCTGATTTGACCATTCTGGATACGTTGGTAATGGTTGTTTCACCATCCGACAACATTTGTAGGTTTTTACCCTATTATTATAATATTTTCTCCTTTTGGTTGTTTTAGAGACCCGTCGATTTCGGTGATTTCTAAATCACTGAAATTAATAAGTTGACCCTGTGGATGTTTATAGAGACTAGATTTGACCCAGTTTGACCATGGTTGACTACTTTGACTGAACGTCGAAGTAGAGTCAACATTAGCCTAGTTTGACCTAGAGTTGACCAGTTGACTAAAAGTCAACTGTAAGTCAACCATTGACCCAGTTTTGACCCAGTTTGACCTAGTGTGACTCAGTGTGACCTAGTTTGACTTAGTTGACTGAGTCTGACCTAGATTGCGTAGCTTATACTATAGAATCAAGCCTAACACTGTTGAACCCTAATTAGCTTATATATATCTTATCTTTAGGTCTGTGGCATCACTCTGAGCATCGACCCCATTTAACAGCTCAGAACTGCAGGCGAGTACATTCTCTGATCATTTCATACTTGTTAGGACTTATATTCTTGCTTTAGATTACTTTACATGATGCTGTCACGTCATTATCACGGATTGTTACTATATGGATCTTGTTATGCGATGTTATCTCCCTCGGGGTGTATCAGATACAGTTGTCATATACTTTTCACGAACATCTTGTATTTCATGTACACCGCTTTCATGTATACTCTTGTGCAATCTTGTACTCTCATGATCACGTGAGCAAACATGATAAAAATCTCTTGTACAAGGTAACGTAACTTGACTAGATCCTTGTGTATTGATTGGGAAGGGTGAGTAGGAAATAGTTATGTGATCAAAATCCCATCTTGTACAAATTCTTGTGAAATCTTATAAAATCTTGTATATGTCCTAAGCCCGTTTATATAACCATATCATGCTCTAAATCACAGGTTACCTACAGTTCTTACTTATCATATATATAGATATTTCCAGTTATCAAATCTCTCTCGTTTTTACATATATTCTTTACAGTCCATGTATCTTACTCTATGCATGCTTTACATTTTTCAACATGATATGAACTGCGTGAGATGTATTGTACTCATTCCGCTCCTGACTGGATACGTTATGAAAATATTACAGATGTTGATGCTAGCTGAGGTGGTTCCCACTATTCTTCTCTATGAGTTGCCTGGTAGATATCTTTAGTTAGTCTTGTTGTTCCTTCTTTATTTTCCTGTCTTATGATCATTATAGATTCTAGTTGTTCTAGTGATATTGCTATTAATTCTTGTCTTATCTTCCTTAGTTTTCGTGATGTGACATGAGTACATTTCTATTTATGGATTCTTAGATGTTGTAGTTAGTATAGTATACTTGACAGCGTTCTACCGCCGATACTACGGCGTAGGCTGGACGTGGCCCACGTATCCGTATCCGTATATCCGGGTGCGGGTCGTGACACGTTTTTAGTGGTGGCCCATGCAGGTCAGTCTTTGCAATTAATGCGAAGTCGTGGTAGTACTTGAGCTTTTCTGTACTACTGCGAGCCTGCCCTAGGATTAAGGTTGAGTCATGGAATATTTTAGGAATTTGGTACTCAGTCACATATTAGGAACTCTTGGTAGATTTCAGGGATGACCCCTGGGAATCTTATTTTGAACTTTTCGAAACTTTTCCCATTTGTTCTGTTCGTCCTGATTTCTGAAACATCTGTCCGTTATCAACTTTATTCTTTCTTGGAATGAGTTTGTGGACCCCAGCGGGAAGATATAAGTTGAACTTATATATCTTCTAGGTTGAGACGAGAATATGATTTGCCAGTCTCGTATTAGGTTGAGATTGTTTTAGATTATATTCCAATGATTTCCTTTTATCTTGACCTAGATAGTACCTTTGGACCTCTCCTGAGAATTTTCTTCTAAACCCTATCTCGGAATCTATTTCCGCTAGTTTCCATTTACTTATCTTTGATTCGTTGTTGAATTTTAAATCTTGATGTTCGTTCGTTGTTGACTTCGATTTTGATTTTGTTTGAAGATAAGTTTCTCTGGATTGAGTTAAGATATTCTGATAAACATATTTTATGAGGGCGACGGGAACGGTAAATGTCTACTTTACTTATGGAGTTTGGAATTTATCGCAGTCGTATTAGCTAGCCTGACAGGGACATGGAGCCTGATTTTGGATATGCTATCCTAGTTATGGCATTTAGATTCTCTTGCAGCCATACCGGTTGGCGTGGTAAGGAATCTAGATGACATGATTATGGGGTGTATACCTTAGTTATGGACTCTATCATTTATTGCAGCTATGCTTACTGACGTGGCGTAAATTCTGGCAGCATGGTTTTGGATAGACGTGTATGGTTATCAGATCGTATCTTAAATTGATTCACTTCTTTTTGACCAAATGATGAGGACAATTCATACCCTTATTTGTCGACTTATCATTCATTTCTTTTCTCATCGTATGATAATTTCCTCATCTTGCCATCATTTCCTTTGACTTGTTTAGCTATGTCTTGATTACACCAATCACCTATCTACATATGTCATCTACACTTGAAGACTTTGGAAATTTTGAAATTTTTATATCCAAATTGTTTCTTAAATTTCGATACTGTTAAGATTTTGATTCCCTTCTGTCTGTGACCAATCAATTTTGGTCGTCTTGTTTATCGTGCCAAAGAGAGTCTTGGTTGCTGACTAGACTCTAGATGACTTCAAATTTCCTTGTGACTTGGATTTTCATCCTTGGATGCTCGTGCCCAGCCCTTGTTGACCTTATCCTCCATCTTGTCAAATTCTGATTTACTCAAAACTTGATCAATTTAAATCGTGCTGAGACTAAATTATTTATTTTTATCATGATTGGACAATGTTATCATCACCCGTGCTTAAAACCTTCGATTCAATTCTGGCAAATGACTAAATTCTATTCCAATCACGATTAGGTTTCATACTATCCTTGATTATGCCAGAGTCTCATGTTGGTCATGCCTAAACCATTATACTTTGACCGAGGTTGAGCTGACCGTATCTATGATCGTATTGAGATTCAATTTTGAGCATATTTGGATTTTTAAACACTCGTGCCTATACTCTTTTCGACTTTGATTTGATTTTCTGATTGTATCTGAAATTTTCTTGTGCTTAATCATGCCTAGATGATCTAGCGTGACTAAGTCAACTTGGAGTTCCTTGATCGTAATTTTAACGATCATAACTATGCATATCATCTTGCTTCTAAATTGTGCTTTTAAGACCTTGATTTTGAATTCATGATTTATTCGTCATTCACAACTGAACTTGGATCTTGATCGTGCTTATGCGACCTATAATCTGATTTCTATCAATTCTATCTCTCAATCGTGCTATACTCAATTTTTCTCTCCATTTGCTTCTCTTAGCCTTGTTTTAGATTATGACTATCCGACTTTGATTTTCATGATCTTGATAATCTTAACCCTAAATCTAATCTTCATCAAGCTGAAATCCTGTTGATCAATGTTTGACTCGATTGTAACCGGACGAAGCTCAAGTTTTAATTTCGTTGTCATATCTAAATCGTGCCCCAATGACTTGACTTATTTCTGAAATCATGCACATATGATTTTGTTTGTATCATGATTCTATCGTGTCAAATCCCTCTTCGTGCCTGAACAGTTGTGAATCGATTATCTTGATCGTGCAAAACTCATCATTCTTGGATCGTGCCTAAATATTGCTTAAATCTTCTATCCTATTTAACCCCACTACCAACCTTTAATTTCGAGGACGAAATTTTTATAAGGTGGGTAGGATGTAAGTCCCCTGAATTTCTGGGATTTTTTCGAATTTTCTAAATAATTTATTCTCGATAAATTATTTAGATTTAATTAATTTTGATTTAATGCTCTTTACCGTGACTTGGATTTCTAGAGCATCAGGGATGCCAGTCTCTGTAAACTTCCTTCTTGAAGTTTGTAGTAGACGAGATTATCTCCATATTGATATTTCGTGTCCCACTCGAACTTGTTCCCTCGTGCTCCATTTGCTTCGCGCAACTTTCGGGTCAATTTAGACCAATTTATCATTTGTTGTAATTTGTGATTTAATTTCCAACTTAATTTCCGGGTCCGACATCGGTCCAATCCAGTCGATCCAATATATGGCCCTGGCACGTTTTGAGCCTACTATGCACGCGCCACTTGCGTGCCACCGATTTGATCTCCCTTGTACTTCCATTCCATCCGTAATTTTAATTGGTTTAATTTATAAATTAATTAAATATTGGCTTCGACTTTGTCCAAACTTGGCCCAACGTCCGACCCAGTGTGGTGTGACCCCCTTCATGTCTGCCCCTGCACCCCACTGGTATTTTTCCATTTTGTTCCCCACTCAAAAATATCCTCCTCTTTACAAATATCTATTTCTCTCTCTCAATTTCAAATATATATATATATATATATATATATATATATATATATATATATATATACTCCCTCTCTCTTCAATTAATACCACTCTCTCTCTCTCTCTCTCTCTCCTCTCTCCCCCATGTACAGCCGAATGGCAGCCCCCTCACCTCTCTCTCTTTAATATCTCTCTTCCTCTCACTCTCTTTATTCTCACCTCTCTCTCATTTATATATATACATATATATATACACACACCCATGTATACACTCACCCCTCACCCTCCCCTATCCTCACCAGTACCCCCTCACCCTCTCTCCTCTCTCACCGACATGAGAACACCCCCCCCCACGAAGACTTCCTCTACTTCTCCTTCTTCTTCTTCATCTTCATTTCTATTTTTTTCTTCTTCTTCTTCTTCTTCTTCATACACACTCGACACCATCACCCAAACCACCTCCACCCGAGCTTCTCCTTCACCCTCTCCATAACCATCGACACCATCACCCATACCACCAACACCACCATCATCAACTTCACCTCCGCCACCCTCGACCCACAGCCGCCGCCGTCGTGCTCCGGCCTGGCCGCCCCGACGCGCGCGTGCGAGCACAGCCACACGAGCAGCAGCAGCAGCCATGGCGCTGCAGCAAGCAGCAGCACATGCGCAGCCATGCGCGCGCTGTCGCCGTCGCCGGCGCCCCCGCGGTAGCTGCCGCCGCCGGCGAGACCCCCCCTCGGCCGGGCGCACCCCTGGGCAGGCCCCCGAGGCAGCGGCTCCTTCCCCGACGTGCCAGGAACACGATTCGTGCGTTTTGCACGAGATCCCGCCGTGACGCGCGCGGGAACGGAACACAGAATTCGCGCTCGAACCAGCAACTTCGTGCATGTTTTTTGAGAAATCCAACCGTTGGATCGGCGAACTCCTTGCTCTGTCTCAATCTCGGTATATACCCCTTCATCCCTGTCAAATTTCATCCGTTAATTTCGTCGTTTGATACATCAAAACCGGCCACCAAGTTGACGTTTTAATTTATACTGTTTTTGGACAGTTTTGCGACGCCAACTTCACGGGTTCGTATCTTCGTCGTCGCAGCTCCGTTTTGCGTGCCACCAGTTCCGGTGCACAGCTGGTATAACCCTCTTCCTGCCCCCTTTAGATTTCATTTTAGTTTGAGCTTGTTAGGTCGGTCGAATTCGACGCCAAAGTTGGTCGTTCGAATTCTTAGTGTTGCACTTGTAAAATTCTATTTTTGAACCCGGGACTCTGGATTCAATTTCTGACACCACCAGTAGACTCGTGGCATCGTTCTGGCATGTTTTCATATAAAGTTTGCTTGATTTGGAGAACGTGAGCCCTGGCACGTATTTCGGTGCAAAGCGGGTCCCACTTTCTGGGTCAACGGGTCATTTTGAGTTCGGCTCATCGGAATCCAACTCCGGATATACCGTTGAGTTCGTATCGTCATTCTGGACTCGTTAACATATAATTTGCTAGATTTTAGTAGACATTAGCTCCGACACGCTTTTCCGTGCAAATCGATTTCCAATGACCTGGTCAACGGACCAATTTGAGATAGGGTCAACGGAATCCAATTCTGGATATACCGTTGGGTTCGTATCGTCATTCTGGATTCGTGAACATATAATTTGTTAGGTTTTGTGCACTTTTATTTCGACACGTTTTTCGGTGCAAAGTGTGACCAACGGCGGACATCATTTTGGCCCGAAATTACCGTTTTGCCCCTGTGTCCAAATTGGACTTTTTGACAGGCTATCCTAGCTGATTTGACCATTCTGGACACGTTGGTAATGGTTGTTTCACCATCCGACAACATCTGTAGGTTTTCACCCTATTATTATAATATTTTCTCCTTTTGGTTGTTTTAGAGACCCGTCGATTTCGGTGATTTCTAAATCACTGAAATTAATAAGTTGACCCTGTGGATGTTTATAGAGACTAGCTTTGACCTAATTTGACCATGGTTGACTACTTTGACTGAACGTCGAAGTAGAGTCAACATTAGCCTAGTTTGACCTAGAGTTGACCAGTTGACTAAAAGTCAACTGTAAGTCAACCATTGACCCAGTTTTGACCCAGTTTGACCTAGTGTGACTCGGTGTGACCTAGTTTGACTTAGTTGACTGAGTCTGACCTAGATTGCGTAGCTTATACTATAGAATCAAGCCTAACACTGTTGAACCCTAATTAGCTTATATATATCTTATCTTTAGGTCTGTGGCATCACTCTGAGCATCGAGCCCATTTAACAGCTCAGGACCACAGGCGAGTACATTCTCTGATCATTTCATACTTGTTAGGACTTATATTCTTGCTTTAGATTACTTTACATGATGCTGTCACGTCATTATCACGGATTGGTACTATATGGATCTTGTTATGCGATGTTATCTCCCTCGGGGTGCATCAGATACAGTTGTCATGTGCTTTTCACGAACATCTTGTATTTCATGTACACCGCTTTCATGTATACTCTTGTGCAATCTTGTACTCTCATGATCACGTGAGCAAACATGATAAAAACCTCTTGTACAAGGTAACGTAACTTGACTAGATCCTTGTGTATTGATTGGGGAGGGTGAGTAGGAAATGGTTATGTGATCAAAATCCCATCTTGTACAAATTCTTGTAAAATCTTGTGAAATCTTGTATATGTCCTAAGCCCGTTTATATAAACATATCATGCTCTAAATCACAGGTTACCTACAGTTCTTACTTATCATATATATAGATATTTCCAGTTATCAAATCTCTCTCGTTTTTACATATATTCTTTACAGTCTATGTATCTTACTCTATGCATGCTTTACATTTCCCAACATGATATGAACTGCGTGAGATGTATTGTACTCGTTCCGCTCCTGATGGATACGTTATGAAAATATTACAGATGTTGATGCTAGCTGAGGTGGTTCCCACTATTCTTCTCTATGAGTTGCCTGGTAGATATATTTAGTTAGTCTTGTTGTTCCTTCTTTATTTTTCTGTCTTATGATCATTATAGATTCTAGTTGTTCTAGTGATATTGCTATTAATTCTTGTCTTATCTTCCTTAGTTTTCGTGATGTGACATGAGTACATTTCTAGTTATGGATTCTTAGATGTTATAGTTAGTATAGTATACTTGATAGCGTTCTACCGCCGATACTGCGGCGTAGGCTGGACGTGGCCCACGTATCCGTATCCGTATATCCGGGTGCGGGTCGTGACAGCGCTCGCTGAATCTAGCCTTCATCGCAGTCCACTACTCTGGCGTAATCCAACCCTAGATCGGCTGTCCGGAGCGATCACGACGCTTCTGGTCGTCGATCGCATCACGGATGAGCTTAGCTGCGACGGCAGAAAATTGGCCCTCGATCCTCGCCGCCCGGTGTGGTGGATAGAAATAGGTCCTCTACAAGAAGTAAAATACAAAAGTTGTATAATATACACAAATGATTATTAAAATTTAAAAATAAACAAATTTTTTACCTTGAAGTGGGCAAACCAAAAGGCCTTCCTATCTGCGGGAGCATCTGAGTAGTTAATCCAAGGCCCACCATAGTTCTGCCTCAGAAATGTCCCCAGCTGTCTCTGTACTGCAGAAGGCCGATATCTATACAATAATAATTTTTCATGAATATATATGTACATATAATCATTTGAGAAATATATATTAATTAATTAACTTACTTCATAGGTCCGTCAGTTCAAGGAAGAACAGCAAACCAAATTCCTGAGTTTTCATTAAACTAATTTAAATCGAACCCCATGTCCAATATCCTATTCTCAAATCACAAGCCTAATCAGAAATGAAAAAAAAGGAATTAACATGTACTAACACATGTGTTACAACCAATGATAACTGAACAACAATTAGAAATCAAAAAAAATTGGAATTGAAGTTCAGGGGACAATCAAAACTGATTCATGAGTATCAGTCAACCCATTGAAACCAACTCGAGTCCAAATTCTATTCCCATATCATAAAACTTAATTTAATAAGTAAAGATCAATCTATCATAGGCTAATACACATGTAGGAGTAATATTGGTACTTAAAACATTAGTTAGAATCAGATTAACAGGATTGACATAGGAAAAACTTGAAACATATCATGTATCAGTCATGTAAAGTCAACCCACATATGTTCGAATCCCATATCACAGCAACGACCCATTCTCAATGTAAATATCAACTAACATAGATTAACAACATGTCTAGGAATCAAATCTAGCATTTAAATCACAATTTAAACCATTTAAACTAGGAATAAATCTGTGTCTCTGTGTGTGTGTGTATGTGTCTGTGTGTGTGTGTGTGTGTGTGTGTGTGTGTGTGTGTGTGTGTCCGTGTCCGTGTGTGTGTGTGTGTCTGTGTGTGTGTGTGTGTCAGTGTCCGTGTGTGTCCGTGTGTGTATGTGTGTGTGTGTCTGTGTCTGTGTCTGTGTGTGTGCGTGTGTGTCCGTGTCCGTGTGTGTCCGTGTGTGTATGTGTGTGTATCCGTGGGAGAGGAGGAGGAGGAAGGAGAGGAGTTAGGTTAGGGTTTACCTGAGGAAGAGGAGGAGGAGGTCGGATTGGGGGAGGAGGAGCTCGAGGAGGAGGAGCTCGCCGGAGGGGGAGGGAGTCGCCGGGGGGGAGGGGGTCGCCGGGGGGGGGGGGGAGGGCACTGACAGAGGGGGAGGGAGTCGCCGGCGAGGGTGGGGGGGAAAATTAAAATTTTCGGGTTTTCGAGTGAGAGTGAGGGGGAAAGAAGGCAGCGGCGTGCCCTAAGTAAAATAACTTAGCGACGTCACGTGTTGACGTCGCTAAACGTCGCAACCATGGCGACATATACTTATAATATATCGCTGAACGTCGCTATTCAGCGACGTAGTATACTCCTGTCGCAGAACGTCGCTAGTCAGCGACGTTTTGCGACGTGTTTATAAAGAAGTCGCTACTGGCGACGTAATTTCTTGCCGTCGCTACATTACGTCGCTATTTGATGATATTTTAGTAGTGGGTGGAGACAAGCTCATAAAGCTATTAGATCTCAACCAAGATTGTTGTGATCATGCCAGGTTTAGAGGTGATGATCGGGCTGACATGACATGGAAATACGAACATAGCCGACATGAGCCGAGTTGGATATTTGAAAACGAAGGTGAGGTCGACGAGTACAAAATACGAGTGCGGTGGTAAGAAAGTTGTGTCCCATCTCCTAGCTCAGCTGGCAAGAAGGGGTGGTAAAAGCTTCATAGCTGGGAGGGTCCAATTTTATGTCGCGGGAATGTATTAGTTTACCAACAATTAAGACATAATTGTTGGAATTTTCTACTTAACTTTGGAAACTTTAGTCTCACATTGAAAATCACAGATATGTAAATCTCAATATAATAGCTATGCTTGCATTGGCATATGCACATGGAGTGTGGTGGCATATGTGGGATGGTTTTTCTGGAGAGTTTAAGTTTAAACTTCAAAGAACAATCTTTGTTTTGGTCGCTCACTTTGGGAATCCTTGGGAGCTAAGACGAAAGACATAAAGTGGCGATTTGAATGCGCACTTAACGGACGCATGACGCTTATGCGCATATGTTGTGCTCGTTTTATACGACGGATGATATGCCACGAGGCGTCTATGCGGCCAAGCGCTATGCGTTGGACGCATGCTCGCAATTGCTTTCGGCATTGTCAGTTCTGTCAGCCGCCTTTGACGCATGGCACTTATGCGTATATGTTGCGCTTGTGCCCTCATTTTATGCACGAGGTATTATGCAGCAAGCATTATGCGTCTGGCATTATGCGGTGATGCGTCTATGCGGCCAGACATCGCGGCTAGACACCTATACGACCAGGCGGTATGCTTGCATTTGCTTTCAGCACTATCAGTTCTGTTAGCCGCCTTTGCTTTCGGGTGCGGTGCAACCGGCATGCTGCAATGTCAGCGCACAGCACTTTGGCGTGTATATTTTGTGAGATACGATCGGCTAGCACGTATCCGCACATATGCATTCATATGTGTGCATATGTGCTGGTTTGCTCTATAAATAGGCCTCATCTATTCCCATTTAAAGTGTTGAAAAATTTGAGAGAAGAGTGAGAACCACCAGTAGCCAGAGGCTATATGCGGCAGCAACAGAGTCTATGTGCCACAGTGAGTAGTTAGCTCAATTTGAGTTCCGAGTCTTTCCGAAGGTGACCGAGAACGTTCCAGAAGTTTTTTTTGTGAACTTGCTCGTTCGTGGGAACAGTTCGCATATAGGACAAATCTTGCTTTGAGCTAGTTGACTTGTTCCCCCGAGCAAGGAGTTTACTTTCGTAAAAAAAATTTGTAATTTGTTTTATCTCGTTGTAGCGTTTGCGAATATAAAGAAATAACACTTTTTGACTTTGTTGATTATATATATTTTAGCAAACTTGGTAGTCTTGTGTGAATCTCTACCACCTCACATGATGTCTCACTCTTTTAATCTGTCTTCGGGTCTAACGTAAATCATTGATGGAAACTAATCCACTAATGCACGTAGCTTAGAATTATCGTTAAAAAGAAGAAGAAAAAGAAGCAGAACTCGAGTGACCTTTAGGGTTATCGAAAAGAGGCATAAGATTCTGAATGTGTCACGGAAGATCAGTAGATCGAGCCATGGAACATATTATTCTTTCCATTTATAAAAATAGTAAAAATATTGTGTGTGTCCGTCCCCTTCTTCTATGTATATGCATAGCATGTCATGGACATTCAAAATTGAAAGTTGACTTGTCGAATTTTTCTCGTTGCACATTTTGTGAATGGAGCTGCTACGTTGTCTGCGGTTTGTAACCACGGACGTGACTGCTGGCCGACGTGACGGCCAGGGGCGGATCCAGAAATTATAAGTGGGGTGGGCTACCAAAAATTTGGGAGGGCTGGAAGTAGATTCATATAAAAAAATCAAAAAAAAAATTTAATGGTGAAAAAAAGTAAAATAAAAAAATTGGGGTGGGCTCCAGCCCACCCCATGCAACACCTAGATCCGCCCGTGGTGACGGCAGGCCATTGGCCCCCTGGTCTGAATGGGACCCGGAGATAGCAGGGGAGACAATGGTCGGCCGCTACGTTGGCCGACGGTCACCAGGGACGGATCTAGAAATGTATATTGGGGTGGGGTAGAGTAGGTTGGGATGGATTAAGTGTGGACTAACTCCCACAAAAAATTCAAGAAACAAAAACCTATATGGAAAGAAAGAAGTAATTTTTTGGGGATGGGCTCAACCCATCCCAGCTCCTACCTAGATCCGTCCTTGGCGGTCATGTCCGCAATTATAAGTCGCCGACAAAATATTATTTTAGTTTTGTGAAATATCTATTCTATAGCTGGCTTTCGTGCAATAAAGATTTTCCCATTTTGACTCGTTTGGTGGGCATAGGTGTTGTCAACGTAAGATACAGTTCTCTTATATTTGTCAGGGAAGGAAGCATGCATGCATGTATGTGTTTGCCTCTTTGAAAGGGTTACCAGTACAAAGTAGTAGCAAGCCATTGTCATTCATCGTGCGTGCATGCATGCATGATTCATTTTCTAGAGGTCAATAGACACAATATAGACTGCAAGGCTAGGTGTATGAAATATAATTCTCCAGTGTTCCAATTAAGTACGTAGTGATCCTTGCATGCTTCATTGACTTCTTACACTAACTAATTTGAAAAGTCAGCATGTAGATTTTTATTTTTCAAAATCGAATTTTCAAAAACACAGAAAAATCGAACTCAAGTGACTCTTGTAATTACTAAAAATATATATATTATCCTAACTGAATGGTGGAAGATCAGTAGATCGAACCACGGAGACGTATTATTTCTTTCAGTTATATTAAAGACAGTGGATCCAAAATGTATACAATACAACATGCACAAATTAAGTCTCAAACTTAATATCGGACATCTTAAAAAAAGATTATTTATAAGGACACATCAAAAGTTGATCAGAGCTAGCCTAAATCTAACTTTAATTTATTTACAAGTTTGCCACTGAAAAACTTACTCAGGTAAGTATATAAGTCAACTTTTTATTTTTTTGCTCTCTTCTCCTTCTTCACAAGAAGAAGAACAACTAAGAATAAGAAGAAAGAAGAACAAGAACAAGAAAAAAGAAAAACAAGAAAAATATATATTTCTCCAAATCATAGTTTATTTTTTTAATTTGCTCTCTTCTAATTTCTTATATTGTTTTTCTCCAAACTCTAGTTTATGGATGAAATTCTAGTTGTAGAAGAAATTTGGTTATCAAATCTATCAAATCAATTAATCAATTTTTTTTCATTAATAGAAGAAATTATGGATGAAAACCTAATTCTAGAAGAAATCGATTTGATGAGCAAGTCCATATCAGGACTGCCACAATTTCTGGCAGTCCTAAAAGTATTGAGGACTGCTAGAAATTGTCGCAGTCCTGAAAGAGACTTGATGTACAATAGGACTGCCATAATTTCTGGCATTCCTACAAGTATTGAGTACTGTCAGGAATTATGACAGTCCTGAAAGGGACTTCTATACAACAGGACTGCCATAATTTCTGGCAGTCTTAGAAGTATTGAGGACTGCCAGAAATTGTGGCAGTCCTGGAAGGGACTTGCTGTACAATAGGACTGCAACAATTTTTGGCAGTTCTAGAAGTATTTAGTACGGCCATGAATTATGGCAGTCCTGAAAGGAACTTGCTATACAGCAGGACTGCCATAATTTCTGACAGTCCTATAAGTATTGAGGACTGCCAGTAATTGTGGCAGTCTTGAAATCGAAATGGCGAATAAAAAAAAACATATGTTAGGGTTTATTTCCATCTTGATAATAGTAAAATATACATTTTAGGGTTTATTTTCATACATTTTTTGTGAGAAAGAATAAAATAAACATGTTATAGTTTATTTTCGTGCATTCTTTGTGAGAAATAAAAATGATGAGAATGAAAATTGTGGAGAAGAAAACTAGGGTTTTGATGGAAATGATGGAGAATAAAACTAAGGTTTAGAGTGGAGAAATGGTGGAGAAGAAGATATATAGTTTGGGAGTGGAAAATGGTGGAGAAGAAGAAGGAGAAGAAGAAGAAGAAGAAGAAGAAGAGGAGGAGGAGGAGGAGGAAGAAGAAAGTTAGGATTTTGGAAGAGAGTGAAATTTGTAAATGAGAGTGAAATTTGGGATTTGGGGGTAGGAGGTGGGGTTGGGACAGCCCAATGAGTAGAAAAATGGGATAGTCCGAGTAATTTTTTCACAAACATGGACTAGCTCCAATTATGACTAGCCATGATTAACTTTTGATATGTTCTTATAAATAATAAAAAAAAAACATAAAACCTTTCTTAATGGTGCTCTTGATTGTGTTCATCCAATTAATTAATGCTTAAATAGTTCATACGCTTACTTTCTTTGCATTGGTGCAAATTTTGACTTGATGACACAAGTCAAAGTCAAAAGCAAAAAACAAAAAAAGATAGGTAGGCGGGGGTTGGCAAATGATATTTTTTTTGAAGAAGAGAACAAGCACAAAACGTGTGCTTGTGTGGGTGTGGATTGCATGACGGTCACTTTTTCAGACAATTAAGTTATAAAAGAAGGCAGGAGGCTGATCAGTTCTTATGACATTTCTGCATCTGCGTCATCATCATCTCCTGCGTCATCATCATCTCTCGTGTCGTGTCGTGTAGGGAAGAAAAAACCCATCTACTACTCTCAGCCAGCCACACGGGGACTACTCAGCTGTATTGTCAATTGGATATTTTTCTAATCTCGTAAAAGTTGTTGTCATACATTGTTAAGAATAAATATTAGCATGTACTACGAATTAGGGGTGAACGTTATTTGAGTATGGACCGAGAACCGAACCAAATCTATACGAGTAAGACTTTCTGTTTGATTTGGAAAAAAAATTGATTTGATTTTGATTTTGATTTTGAAAATACTAAAAATAATATTTGTTTTTGGTTTTAATTTTGTGTTTCTTTTTCGGTCCAAAACTGAAAGATAATAAAATTTACCCAATTATATAATTGTCCTAAATTTTATGCATATTTTATAACTAAAAATAACAATTTTATATATACCTTTTAAAGCTAAATTTTGATAATTTAATAACTAGTCTAATTTTACGCCTAACTTTGAAATACAACAAAAGTATGAATAAAATTATATTTTTAAATATAATTTAACCCAATCAAACTATTAATAAAAATAATCTAATCGAACAAACTGAATAAAATGTATAAACCGAATTGATTATTGGTGTGATTTCGTTTATTAATAATTTCAGTTCAATTTTGATTTTTAAATTCTTAGAAGTTCGATTTATTATAGCATGACAATACATTGGATATATGAAAAAGAAAACAAGAATCCCTGGATGAAAAATAGGTAAAATACAAACAGTAGACTGTATCATATATTTTAGCATGACATGGGAATAGTTGTACATATTCTCTCCACTCCACTTGATCATTTTAGGCTTTTACTTCTTCGCTTGGAATTGCATCATGTTGATTATGACAATTCATGCTGCCCATTCCAAATTGCAAGCCATAAATGGACCTACCACTCGACCCCTCAATCAATGCAAATGCAAATTTCTTGAACATGTATCAGAATAATTTGAGTGAGTGGGTCAGAATTTAGAGCAGAATTCCCCCACCATTGTCATATGGCAGACCAAACCGACACCTTCTTCCTTATCTACAGCAGGCCAACTCAGAGAAGGGGGAAAAAAAAATCACATCTGACATGCATCATGCATGCATATACCTAGTCCTTGTATATATTTTTTTTTCCAACAATGTATTATGTATATCTATTACTGGTCATGATGTAATTACTCGTGGACCAGACCGGACTGGGTCGACCCGGATCTAAGTTTTTATCGGGTTTGACCAGGATTCGGTCGGGTATGGTCCAGTGGCGGATCCATGATAAAATTCTACTGGAGGTACAACCATTAGGAGGTTCGGAGACAACGTTCTCAAAAATTGAACATGTAGGAACAAAATACGTAATTAAAAAGTGAACGTACAAACAACTATAAACAATCCCAAAGAAAATGCTAATTTCTAGTACAAAATGTAGAAATTGTTCTCAACGAGTTTTCGGCAAGTCCCGACTTTGGTGACCTCTTTTCTTCACTCCTAGAGCTCATCCGGCAGGTGCTGTCAATTTTTTTTTAAGGGAGGAATACTTAGAATAGAAGAGAAGAGAAGAGAAGAGAAGGGGGGAAATGACGATGAAGAAAGAAGGGATTCGGTAACTTTTGTTATGTCTCTGTGCTATGTTCTATGTGTCTAGAGAGTTTGTGTTTTTTTTGGATGTGTGCGTGTGGCCCGGGGGGGGGGGGGGCGGCGGCGGCGGCGGCTGGGCCCACGTTTTTTTATACTTTGTTTCATTGAGTGGGGGGCACCCTCAGTCCGGATATGCTCGTCTATGTTGGGTGACGGGTCCGAAGAGTAGCAGCTCCCTCAAAACAAAAAACAAAAAAAAAATTACATTTCAGTGAGGGCACCGCCCCCCACTGGCTTCCACATGGGTCTGCCCCTCGTCTGGTCAACCAGGTCAAAGACTCCAGATCGATTCAAACTTTGACCTAAAATATTGCAACCAACCCGGTGTTGGAAAAGTGAATATACTTTTTTTACTTGGATAATTAATTACTAATAAATATTTTATTAAAAATAGGCAACGAATCTATCTAATGAAAATGCGTGTCCTTTCCAAATATTGCGTCTACTCATTACATTGTGTCTCTTTGTCATTTATAAAAGCATAGTGTTTGAGTAATTTTTTCATACATCAAACATTAAGTCCAAGAGAGAGACTTCATTCAGTTCCTGCGGTGTGAAGTGTTACTACCGAAGGAGAAGAACTGTTGTATACTGGGAGACTAATCGTCATTAAATCGTAAGCACCAGTACGAGACGAATATTGTCTTAAAGATATTGAACCAAGTGTAAACCTCGGTCTCGATCAAATTATTTATTTACATTTTATTCTCAATTTCTGAAATTCACTCCCTCTCTCTCTCACACACACACACACACATCTTTGTTAGCTAAAGCATTGAGATTCGTGACAAAGAGGTTGAAGATTCGAACTTAGCAAGCCCTTCAATAGTGGGTGGTCTCCGACTTTCACTCCGAATCGGTGCCTAGGTTGGATTTCAAACCGCCCAGCCGACTTCACAACTTGAATTAATGGTCTTCTTTTTGTATCTTTTTCTTTAAAAAATGACTAAATTATAACTTAATATCCTCAACTATTTACGTTTTCAACTTAATACCCTCAACTTTGATAACTTTGATAGGTACTAACTTAATACCTTCTCCCAACTAATATTTTCAGTTTGCTACCCTCCCTCAATGCATCGTTAAATTTTTCATTAAAAAATAAATAACTTCCTAAAATACTCCTCTCATTCTCTCTTTTCCATTCACCCACCCCCTTCCCGCACCGGCCTGTTCCACTCCCCCTATGCATCGCCAACCAGCCCCACCTTGCGAACCCCGCCACAGCGCCTCCCTCCGGCTGCGCCCCATCGTCCCCTTCCCGGACTGCCCTGCCGTCCCCGCTCCCCCACCCCGGACTGCCCCGCCACCCCCGCGCCCCCTCCATCTGTGCGCACAGCCGCCCACAACGCCACCTCCGGCCGGAGCCGCGCCCCTGCTCCCGCGCCCCCCTTCGGCTGCTGTAGCAACTGCCGCTGTTGCGATTCCCCCCTCCCCCTCAGGGCTGCTGACGTCGGAGAGAGGAGGCTGCGGAAGAGAGACCCCCCCCCCCCCCGACCCCCTCCCTCTCCACCCTCCGGCTGCGTGCCCTGTCGCCCTCCGGTTGCATACCCAACCTCCTCCTCCCCCCTCCTTTTGCGCGTCCCGCGCGGCCACCGGCTACTGCTGCTGTTGCCGCTGCTACTACTCGCTGCTTCGACGCCCCCCGCCCTCCGGTTTGCCGGCGCCGGAAAGAGAGGGGGGTTGAGGAAGAGAGATGGGGGAGAGAGAATGGAGGAGGATAATTTTGTTATTTCAGGTCTCCATTTAACACCGTTAGGACAAAAATGGGAGGAGGGTATCAACTTGATGCCTATCAAAGTTGAGAGTCTTAAGTTGAATAATTTGAATAGTTGCGGGTATCAAGTTGTAATTTACTTTTAAAAATATATTATCTTATATAATTTCTAACCAGTACGTTATTCTTGTGAAACTTAAAATTTTAGTCTCAGATCTAGTCTACGATATCCCCGTAAGAAGTTAGTGATGTTGTCCATTAAGGACAAAATTTACATATTTTTGTTTTGTAAGGAGGAATTATAATATATATATAGTAGTTGATGGAGCTGCTAAGACTAGAACTAGATAGTCTAGACAAACATAAAAAATGATACGATTTTTTGTTAGCATTATAGTAGACATGATCTTTAACATAACTTAATAGAAGAAGATGTAATGAATCAGACACACCCTCATGCGTTCCGATACCGAGTCTGAGATGTTGCCATAGCGAAAACTTAGGCTAACCTACTTGAAATAACCAACCTCCGTCTAACGGACACCGAGCACAAAAAATACAAGTATATGACGGTGATTATGTCACCTTGACAAATCCCAATATCTCAAATTCCAATCTCTAAAACTCAGATAAAATTAAAAGATTGAAAAAACAATGTTGAACCATTTCTCCTAATAGTTTCAATCCTCTCGCAACACTCAAGAAGAAGAAAAAAGAGAGATTACAATTAGAATCGCTCACCAACACGTAGTAATCTTCGAGCAAAGTGTGAACTTTCTTTTAGATCTCATGTGGACGAGCACCTCGAATTTCAACTTTGTGCTATGTTTTGTGACTCCACCCTCACCCCCATATATATAGGATGAAAAAAAATCATATTCTAGGTCATAATAGGATTTCCTAAATAAGAATAAATATGAAATCCTATTATACCTAAAATATTCCATCAATATCCTATTTTAGATCATAATATAATTTTCTAAATATGAGCCCTAAAATAAGAATCCTATTATATCTAAAATAATAAAACACCAATTATGGACATCCAAATTCAGATTAGACTTGAACAGAATATAGATCCAAACAACTGACCTGATAAATTTGAATAAGAGTTTTGTTGTTATACTTGTTGTTGTATATAATTTCTGGTGTGATATGATATCCATAATAACTATTGAGTAATGCTATTCGTACCTCCCAATTGTCCCTCCAATATATCCCTCCTTATGTGGCAGTTGACACGGCATGTTAAATAATATTATGTGTCATCTGACATGGCCGATGACATGACAAATTTTAACCCAAAAAGTTAATTACCCAATTTTGTCCATGTTAATGTTAATGTTAATATTAATATTAATTAATGTTAATATTAATGTTAATTTAATGTTAATGTTAATATTAACTAATGTTAATATTAATATTAATGTTAATGTTAATATTAATATTATTGTTAACGTTAATATTAATTTTTAATGTTAATGTTAACATTAATTTTAATGTTAATTTTTTTGAATTTGAATTTTAAAATTTGCCACGTTAGCTGCCACATCAACATGTCACATCAGCTGCCACGTAAGGAGGGACGATTTGAAGGTACAATTTGGAGGAATAAATAGCATTATTCATAACTATTTTAGCAAGTGGGTCAAGTTATCCACGGAGGCTTAAATTTAGGGTGTTTATAAAGGCACTTCAATTTTTACTCAGGGCTAGCCCATTTTAAACTTTGTATTATTTATAAGTTTGCCATTGAAGAAATTGATCAGAACTATCCTACTCTTTGGTATAAAAGTCACTTTTTTCTATTTTTTTCCTCTTCTTCTTTCTCAACCCATCCAAGAAGAAGAAGAAGAACCCATCCAAGAAGAAGAAGAAGAAGAAGAAGAACAACAACAACAACAAGAAGAAGAAGAAGAAGAAAAGGAAGAACAACAACAACAACAAAAATGTTAAACCCTAATATTGGTGGAAATCCTAATATTGTTATCCCTAATTTTTTTCTCATTTCCAATTTCGCTGGCACCCAAAGGCTCCTCATAATATACAAACCCTAATATGGGAGAAAACTCCAATATTGTTGTTCAACTAGTGCAAACAAGGACTGTCCAATTTTCTGGCAATCCTACAAACTGAATGGACTGCCAGAAAACTGGACAGTCCTATGTCACAGCATGTGAAACAAAGGACTGTCCATTTTTCTGGCAGTCCTTGCTGTATGTAGGGCTGTCCAGTTTTCTGGCAGTCCTGAATACAGTAAGGACTGCCAGAAAAATGGGCAGTCCTTTGTTTCACATGATGTGACTTAGGACTGTCCAGTTTTCTGGCAATCCATTCAGTTTGTAGGACTGCCAAAAAATTGGACAGTCCTGGTCGACGCAGAGTTTTCTTGTTCGTGCATACTTGTGTTTAATTTAAATGGATAATTTTTCACTCCGAATGTAGTTTAATTCAAATGGGCTACAGACAATTGAAATAAACAATGTAATGGATGCTTGAATTTTTCAATTTAATTTCTAGGATTTTGGAAACAAATAGAGAAAGAATTTGGGTGCCATCGATCTTCTTGAGAAGGAAATTCGGAAGAGAAGAGGAAGAAGAAGAGAAAATTTCTAGGGTGGAAGAAATTTCTAGGAATTTTCAAATTAACTTCTTGCTTGGGGATGGAGAAACGGTGGAGGACAAGAGGAAGAAGAAGAAGCGAGGAGTTAGAGTTTAGGAAGAGAGAAAAAAAATTTTGCAAATGAGAGAAAAAATTTGGGTTTGGGGGGATTTCACTTTGGGACAGCCCTAGATCAAAAAAATGGATTGTCCTGAGTAAAACACAAAAAAAATCTGGACTAGCCCCAATCCGGACTAACCGTGAGTAAATTTTGAGGTGCCTTATAAATACCCTAAATTTAAAGGTTTGAAAAGTAGAACTTATATTGTGGTCTACTTAGAGAGAGTTGAAGCATCCTTTCTAGTGGCAGGGGAGTTGTATGAGACAGGACCTAAGACCATCTCCAATGGAGGTTTCTATCTTCCCAATTTCTATGGAAGAAATCCATTTTAGAAAAAAACTTCTCTCAATGCTGATTTCTATCACCATTTCTATCCTATGTGGCAATGATGTAGGATGGAAACCCTCTAGGAGGGTTTCTACATGTAGAAACTCTCATAGAAATTCTCTTATCTCTCATGACAATTATTATTGGGTCCCACACCATTAAATTGGTTTCTACATGTAGAAACTCTCATAGAAATTCTCTTATCTCTCATGACAATTATTATTGGGCCCCACACCATTAAATTGTTCCTTTTACTATGTGACACATAGGATAGAAATGGAGAACCATTGGAGAGCATTTTTGTATGTCTACAATTTTTATGTAGAAACTCTTCCAACTAGGATAGAAATTTTCTTAAAGTACAATGCCAAGTAGGATAAGAACTCAATTTTAGAAATCACCATTGGAGATGGTCTAAGCAATGAATTCATGAGTCTATAGCACCATGGTAGTTGAAGAATAATCATTTCTAGTTTATAAATGAATTAGTTGGCCTTAGCTGGATAATAATAAAAGCAATATCATATTCCTCTGCCATCAACCCACACAATAATTATTGTCCTTTGTTAGGCCTTAGAAGCTTTGCTGTACATTAATATATATTTAATGGTTGCACCAATTTGTCACAAACTTTAACATCATCCTTAAATTAGCTACTGAAACTAACTTTTACTTTGATACAAACGCCATTTAATTTCACCAACTTTCACATTTAAAGGCAAAACATAATAGGTAGCTAATAAAACTGATATAGCTCTTGCCCACCCTCATCTTAATTATTGGAACAGCTAGAGATCTTGGAGAACATCATAAAATTGTATCCATTTTCTTGACTCATCAACTTCACACTACTAATTAGTCCATTTTGATGATCAAACATCAAAATCAAGCACATCTTTCTTTTTGATATCACATCAATACTAAGCATATTTTTCTTTCTAATATCACATAAATATACGAATATCCATCCAGCTTTGATGCATTATGTCTCCAACTGCTAACCACGTCAACAAGTAGAAGACTTTGACCACTTCCAAATCCAATATATATATCAAACCGCACGTGTGAATTCACGTGCACGGCGATGCACGACCGATCGTGTCCGTGCGCATGTGACATGGAGGCAGACAAGGTATGGAAGGAAGGCCTTAAAAGAAGTTCACAAATTACAATATATATATGAGAGAGCAATTAGCATGCATGCACTTGAACTAGAATATCTTCTTTATTTCTACAAGACAGTTATGGCTAATAGAATTATTTAACACTGCACCCCGTCATCACCGAGAAAGGCATAAGATTCATAATAATGGAGCAGCACAAAGCCAACTTTAAAGGGATACTCACTCCATTAACACTACCACCCTCCCAAAAAAGAGCAGAACTTTTGATTCTGAGAAAAGATTCTCCTACAACTAAGTGAAACCCTACTTGCCCTGCACTATGTTATGAACTTTAAATTATAAAAATGGAGTGTTTTCTCAAGAATATTTTCTAAATGAGGAGACGCTAAAGGAGATTCTTACTTCCCAAACAAATCTTCGTGTGCAAACTCATAATCCTCATCATCATCCAAGTTTTTCTTCCATCATAACGGGATCCGCGGTTAATGAGCCTCAGTGGCGGATCCAGGATTACAATCCATTGGGGACACAAGCATAAAAGGGTTCGAAGACAACATTTCCAATTTTTTTTGGGTATAATAATATAATATAATATAATATTAAATAATACTATTTTGATACAATAAAATATTATATTTCATAATTGTTCTCTACGACTTTTCATACTTCGAAAGCGTTTAACTACAACATCATTTGTTATACTACTAAGCAACTTTTTTTTTTCTATGAAGCATACTTTTTAAAAAAATACTAAACGTTTGAATTTTTTTGGTATTTGTTATATTCGAAAGTATGCTTCTAATTTGTAAGTTAATTATAAGGAATTCAAGTGTTTGTTATATGTCTAGATAATTATTCTAATTTATCATACTTTAGAAGTATAAATTTAAATTATGCAATAGTATGCTTCTATGAATTCCTTCTAATTTAAAATTGCATGCAACAATTTGGAGTGAACATATAACAAATACTAAAATTTAAAAAATTTACCTTTCAAAAAAATAGGATTTTTTTTTTCACGGGGGCCAGCCCGCCAGTGGAATGCATGTAGATCCGCCTATGAGCAAAATAAAGTTCCACAAAAGATTTGAGTCATTTGATGATGTTGGAGTCACGTGATAGCTATAAGCACGAGAGGGTTACGTCATGTTATAAAACCGAGCAGGTTGTGACTCGTTTGAGTTCAAAATTCAATATCTATTAGCACAAACCCTAGCCCATTGAGGTGCATGCATGGTTCATGAGTTCCCCCAGGCAGGCATGGAGGAAAATGATCCTTTAAAGAAGGAAGTAGTCTTTCTCTCCTCCTTTGCAGAAAAGATGACTTTGTGAGTAGAGCTTTAATTTACATATTGACTTGCCACATAAAGTTTGGCACAAGCCCCTTTTGGTTTATGCTAGCTAGTTTGTTCTTCTTTTTCACAAGTGCTTGCTGCTCTCTCCACCAAAGTTACTAATGCAAGAGAGAGAGAGAGAGAGATGGAAAGGGTGCACTAGCTCCCCACTGCAATGTCCTTGGACACTTATCCATGTTCCCATGTATGGGAGAGAATAACTTTTATACCACCCAAGAAAAGCCTAGGCCTTTTCAAAAAGATGTCTTTATGGAGCCTTAGTTGATTGGTCCTTCTTTACATGGGGCCTTCTAAATTCTCATATATCACCATGTGTGTTTTAAGTGTGTGTGCAAGTGAGAGCAATGACTAGTTCCACTTCCCAACTTGTAGAAGAATTCACATAACTACATATGTTTAGAGACTTTGAACTATGAACTTAGATTCCTAGCTAGTTGTAGAGCCCTGGCTAAGGCTATATATGAACATATATATATTCCTTGCCTAATCTTCTTTGAAGCATATACCCAAGTTATCCGGTATGATCGACCTGTATCAACCCATACAACTCATTTATAATAGACAAATATTAAGCGCACTACAAAAAACAACACAACTTTGCCGTAGGACTGCCAAAGTTATAACAATTATGTACATAATGTCAATATTTTGACAGTCCTACAAAATAGAATTATCAAAATATTAGCATTCTTGTACATATTCAGAAGTGTTAAATTTTTGACAGTCCTTACTATTTTAGAACTACAAAATTTTTGACAATTCTAAAATATCAAGGACTGCAAAAATTTTGCAGTTGTGTACATTTGGCAGTCCTCTGTCCTAAATATCAAGGACAACAACAAAAATGGTAATCCTGTGTATATTTGGCAGTCCTAAAATATCAAAGACTGCAAAAAAAAAAATTGTATCGTCTCCTACTAATTCTTATGGTGCCCTTAACATTTATCTTGTAATACGACTTATTGATTTTGGTAATCGGGTCTCTGATAATTTGCATCATGAACATGTTCATCCTCCTCTCTTTTACAAAATAACTGATGATCATACAATAAGTTTGGAGGTTCCTAGTCGTAGAATCCCCTCCAAACCATACTCTAGTTCGAAATGCCGATTCAACTACGTAACAAACATATAAGCTAAATCAAAGAAAATACACAACAAACATAGAATCTAATAATCAAAGAAAAAGTCTAGCATGGTCTCACACTTGACACACTTTCATCATTTCCTAAGACTAGGACGCCAGTAGGACTCTAAGAACGCTGAGCAATTAGTGTCCAATTCACTCCGACTTCTTCTAAAGAGTACCAACTACTGCTGGCACTAGACTTACAAACCCTGTGCAAGTTCAATAGAATCAATGAAAACAAACATACAACTGCAGCCATTTCATGACAACCGTGAGGCCTTGAAATATAGGCAACATAAACAGTACAGGTCATACGAGAACATACACAGGTTGCCTCGAACATCTGTCAGTTTTCTCAAGAACATATCGTATTCAACTATGTAAGACCAATCTATAATTCCTCATAAAAGTTATGCAGTTTAGGAGGGTTTCGCGTCTCTTTTCTTATCGAGGACCAGAGGCAGCCATTGAGTCCACAAATTCACTTAATTGCAGATGAGAACTTCAAAGAGCAGATGACTAACCATCCTCCATCCTTTAGCTGCTTCTATATTTCACTGAAGCAATCACCTACTCGACAAGCATTGGCTGCCTCAATCTCAGGTTGCATCCAAATACGACTCACCACGTGCAAGAAATTACGAACAGGATGATTCTGGAGCAAAGTGGCAGCAGGATCTTTCCAACTAACTTCTGCTGTTTGCAGTTTTGGTTTTGGTGTTGAGGCTTGCGAGTTCTTCGATCAGCTTTCTTTCCTCACTGCTCAGCCTCTTTGGGATCTCCACCTGCACTCTCACCAGTTGATCTCCTCTCATGTTGGTCTTCCCGAGATAAGGAACTCCTTTCTTCGCCATCACCAGTGTTGTACTCGGCTGCGTCCCGGCTGGAATCTTCAGGTCCACCATTCCATCCACTGTTGGGACCTTTATCGTCGTCCCCAGGATTGCATCGGTGTATGGAATCTTGCAAGTGTAAAGGATGTTAGTCCCATCCCTCTTCAACACCGGATCTGATAGGACTTCTATAAACACATACAGATCACCAGGCCCGCCTCCTCTTCTCCCGGCGCTACCCTCCGAACGTACCCTCAGCCGACTACCGGAGTCCACCCCAGCAGGAACCTTTAAGCTAATCCTCTTTGATTTTCTAACTAGCCCATCCCCTCTACATGTATTGCATGGAGTGACAGACTCCCCAGTCCCACCACAGGTAGAACAAGTCGTAACCTGCTGAAAGACACCAAGAGGAGTCCTGGCTGAGGAGACGACCTGCCCTTGTCCTCCACATGCGTTGCATTTCGTCGGCTTTGTGCCAGGTTTGGCCCCAGAGCCATCACAGGTGCTGCAGCTCTCCATCCGGGTTATCTCGATCTCTTTCTCCACACCAAACACTGCTTCTTTAAAGTTAAGGACGAGGTTGTAGCTCTCATCGTCACCCTGCATCGGCCTGCTGCGAGAAGCTCTTCCATCCATTCCTCCCATTCCTCCCATGCCTCCAAATAACGACTCAAATATATCAAACGGATTGCTGAAGTCCTGAAAGAAGTGTTCTCCAGATATATTAGACTGCCTTAAATTTCATAAATTGTCGGTTCTCTCATCTGAGCTAAGAACTTACCCCCGTGCCCATACCAGAGCCTTTGAGTCCGGCTTCTCCATATTTGTCATAGAGAGATCTTTTCTCATCATCTGACAATACCTGCAATGGGATGTTTCTTAGGACAGCAACAGGGCTAAACATAATTTAACCAAGAAACTTACACACTCAACTAACCTCATAGGCGTTGCTTATATCTTTAAATTTTTGCTCCGCTCCGGCTTCTCTAATATCATAGAGGGGGAATGAGTGGTTGCTTATATAGAACTTAAAATACAATTACTTGGAAAATAAAATATCATGTCACTGTAGACATGAATTCAAACAAGCAAACTAGGCCACCATAAACTTACAAAAGAAAAATAATCTAGCACGTCTATAATTTTTGAGGTGAGAAAACACCTACGTAAGTACTTAAATCTCTCTTCCAAGACGGTGTCAGCAGATTTCATTACCTGGATTGCACTTCCCTGCATCACGGACTGAGACTCAGTTGCATAATGTGGGCCTGGCTGATGGGCCGAGGTTTCTATGCATACCAAGAACAGTGGTAGTGCTTAGGTCCAAAAGGTATGATTGAGAAGAAAGAGAAGTTACCCCTACTCGCGAATCACATTTATTTTTTCTTACAACAATAACAACAAAGTCTTTATGCCAAATTATTGGGGTCAGTTGTTTGAATCCTTTTCTTCCATTCAATTCTATCAAGGGCCATGTCCCCTATCCATATCCTTCTTTAGAACTTCAATCCATGTTCATTTTGACATATCTCTAGTCCAAGCGTGTAGTGCCCCGTCCCGTAAAGTCAATCGGAGGAATCGAAACGCCGACGGCGTTGGAACTTAGCCTTGCAACGGCTGCTCGAAGGCCCGCTCGGTCGAGGCGACTCCTCGCTCAGGTGGGGTAGTTTCGGTGAACTTGCCTCATCTTAGCCTTCACTTAATAACGCGCATGTTTTCAACTTGCACAAGTAGGCTAATATAAAAGCTACGAACGCACATAGCTAAGGGAATAATCTCGACCCGTCAGAATGTCTTAGAACATGAAAAATGGTCCCACGGTCTTCATAGAAGTCGGCTCAGCGTGCTTTCAAATGACACTCGATCCTTCGATCCCGTGGCTTGGGAGAAGGAAGTTGGCTCAAGTTGCTAAGTTGCCCCGACACTCAAAGTAGCCTAAGCCTTAGGCGTCGCCTGCGTGAATGCTTGTTAAAGCATGCACGGTCCCGTCGATTTGTCCCGACACTCGAATTAGACTAAGTCATAGGCGTCGCCCGCATGAATGCTTAATAAAGCATGCACGGTCCTGTCCCGCAAGGCTTGGCATAGCCTTCGCACGTCCCACAAGTTAAGTCGTCTCGCACGGCTCGTTGGCTTAAGTCTAGGCACCCGAAAAGTTGGTTGTCCAAGTCGACCCCGTGCCTAGCACGTTCCCTCGATGCGAAGCTCGGTGTAGCCTTTGCTCGTCGAGTCGTCGTCCGAATAAGTTAGACAAGAGTTGTGCTGGGCTATCGAAGCCATTTCTAGCACTGTCCCGCTCTAGCTGCGGTTGTCAAGTCGCGTAGCCCCTTGAGAGCAAGGCTCATTGCACAAAGTATATGACTTGAGCGTTAGTGTCGCCTAGATAACCAGGTCTGTCTAAGGCACGAGTTACGATCAGTTTAGTAAAAGCTTGCCACGAACAAAGAAAGTCCATGCGACTGGTTGTCGCCGAGATCGGTCCCGCTACTTGGGAGTCTCGTTAACTCATGATATGTCCCGCACACGAGATCGGTCCCCTGGCTTGGGAGTCTCGCTAAGTCTTGATATGTCCCGCACACGAGATCGGTCCCGCGGCTTGGGAGTCTCGTTAAGTCTCGATAGAAAGAAGGAATGCATGGTCATGTTGAGAATGGACTGGATAGACCGGATAGATCGAGTATGCATGGTCATTGGACAACTTGTCGACAAGGTGTAGTCTTCTCGAGTGATCACCGGGGCGCCGGGATCATTCGGCCCGGGGGAAGCGAGTGTGGCTCAAAGTAGGATGCTGGATGACCGCATGGGAGAGTTCGGCCCCACCGGGCTAGCTACCCGTGTAGGTACAGGCCGATATCCCACGAGCCAGTCCAAGATAGCTTGACATTGCTAGTGACCACTCATGTAGATGTGTCGGCAGATAGCGGCACACCGCGTGTATGCCTTTGGATTTGGGTCTAGAGCTTGAATGCAGGTCTAGTCGGTAACACAAGGTCTGGGCCTAAGACTGGGCTGCAGCATAGGCACCGTGCTTGGCACGTTAGATGGCGTCGAAATGTTCTTGGATTCGTCACTACGGTTCATAAGTCTTGTCTAAGTTAACAAATGAGTTGAACATGAAGGCAGGAAGGCGGTAGCATGACAAGTCTTGATATGTTGCGAGGCGCGGCCTCAATCTTGAAGCACGGACAAGTCTAAGCAAAGTCTAGAGGCACGACCTGCACGAGTCGTTCTCCCTTGACGTCGCTAGCACGAGAATTGGTCTAGTAGGCTTGAGTTTAAACAAAGGTCTTGGCACGGCCGAGTTCGCGTAAGTTGCTCCTCGGCATAGCATTGTCTTGAATATGTCTAAGTTGCGAATAGAATGTGGCACGACCCTGCCGTCCCGAGTTGAAGTTTGGTCGAGTACCTAGGCGATGAGGTACTACCTCGATCGGAATACACGTTGGCATGATAGCACAACTATGTCGTCGCATAACGAGTTGGTTAGGCGTCGTGGTCTTAAAACTGATCCTAAGGCAAGACTAGAAAGACAATCGAAGGGTTTAAGCTACACAAAGTAAATGAACGTGTCGGTTTTGTATGGGTGGGCGAGGAGCTCACTCCACCAGTACAGTTGAGTACTGACACCCACACAGTGTTCATGTGCAGGCACAGGTAGAAGCTCGTGGCGCGGAGCTCGCTTGGATGCGTCGAGGCACGGAGTTCCTTGGCGACTCGAAGCGTGCGGCCGCGTGGATTGAAGACTTATACAGGACATAATGTATGGACATCGCCTTCCGAAGCTTCTGCTGGATTCAAGCATTGTATCGAGAGATGAGAGAGAGCAGAGTGAATTGTAAAATGAGAGAAAAGTGAGCACGAGAGACTTGTAATTTGGCCTTGCGCCCACAAATATAATCTCGTATTCAATATCAATAAAGAGCTTCTTTTGAATGACTTATGTTCATGTGTACTTGTTCTAAATTTTCGCTGCATGATTCAATATTTCTGCTTGGGACTTCTGTGTGACGACCCCGTCGCCGCCGCTGTAATCGGCCATTATGGAACCTGCCTTGCACGAGAGCAATCTAGGCTCGTGCGACATCACGCCTTAGCGAGGACGATCGCTCCTACGGGAGCGGGGCGTGACATAGTGGTATCAGAGCACGGCTTTACGTCCTTGGACTTCACGTCGAATTTCTCAGTTTCGAAAGCTCGTCGTTGGGAAAATAAGTGTGCGCTCTCTCTCAATGTCCCTCGGCATGTCCATACAATAAGTCTAAATATTTTCAAAAGCTCGTGCATGTGTTCAATCGAACGCATCGATAGGCAACGGCCTTTGTGCCGAACGATGTTAAACATGACTCGATAGAAAACACATGCTAAGTTAACATGTCGCGTACGTGGCTAACTAGTCATGCGTTGACCCTAGCAATTGAGCGTGCAAACTCGAATATAGTCCGCACAGGATAACCATGCGCACGACCTTTTGGCTAAGTTGCGTCGCGTATCGCGCACCTCGACTTTTGGTGCAAACGAGTTGCGAGCGATATCAAGTACTGCTCGGTCGGGAACGAAGCTACACTTAGAGTGCCTATCGATAGAAACGCTATCGAGTTAACGCTTAGGCGTACACGGAAGATCGACTTGGATTTTGAGAAAATAGTGCGAACGACTTAGTGCGTCGATACGACGTGAGCGATTACGCTAGAGATTCGTCGAATGAATCTGAAAGATGTCTTAGCGAATGATGTGAACATGATCGAGGACTAGATCGGATGGCTCGAATCCGAGTGGTGTATGGATTTTTTTGGAAATCATTCGAGCGAAGATTGAGGATTACGAGTAACGGCGAGTATATCGGCGAGGCGATGCTATCACACAAAGCCTTAGATCGCGTCACGTTTAGTTGGTCGTGACTCCGAATGTCCCGAACGAGATGTCGTTCAGACAACTTGTCAATGTGCAACGCGAGTTAGAAAATGATTCGGAACGATGAATACAAGTGAATGTCTTGATCGAGGAAACTTAGAGGATCGTGCGTACGATTTCGGATTAATTCAATGAAAGGTGACTTGAGTTTTGAACGACGATCTTGAAACGAGCTTGAGGAATAGCGATCGAACTTGATCTTGAATATCGAGAAAATTGTGGAATATCCAACTCGGACAACAGCATCAACGCACGACTCGAAATTGGTTGCAAAGGAAGATCGTCAGGTTACGCATATCGTCGATGGTATTGAGGCGTATCAAAGATCGATATGCGATAACTCGGAGGTACTCTGACTCGGCTAATAACGATCGTGCAAATGTTATTGCTCCGACGGATGCTATACTCGGGATATCGAAACGTGTCGAAGAAAGGATAAAACTTGGCTCGAGGATTTTCTGGTTGAATGAATGACGGTCGGACTATCAAATTGAAATCTTGGCTTGGATGAAAATGAAACGTTTGGATTTGCTTCGTCGATAACCACAACTTCGACATTCTTGTCTTATGCGAGCGCAACTCCAGCCTCGCACATGCGTCGCGCCGGTTTGAGACGATCACTCCGCGTGAGCGCTGGTAGGGTGATTCATACAGCGGGGGTGATTGACCTAGCTTGGCGTGACAATTTGTGTGCTTCGATTTGTGGTTTGACGCGAAGGTGACTCGAGAATGGATTTGTGTGCTTGAAGAATCGAACTTGAGGATTGAGTAGGTCCAATCTGCGTATCGAAAATGAGTTAGTCTAAACTCAAACAAGAGTTACGCCCCGATGAGGATGATTATTCCGCGGGTGCGTTGCATGGTGATTCATGAACCACCATGGATAATCGGACTCGCGTGAGATTGGGGCGCAACGTATTGTCGAGCTAGATGACCTCGTGATCGAATGCACGAATTGGTTAGAGTTGGTGATTTGGATAAAATCGAATATGTGCAACGCATGCATTGATGCAAATAGGTGATCGTGCTCGATGTTTAGAAATCTGAGTGACGCGAGCTTCGGTAGAAAACCCCGTACTACCAAATTGGTTTGACCCTAGGATTGGGGTCAGCGTTGGCATTATTGTTGGGGAACTATGATTCCAATCCTGACATTGACTTAGCCTCGAAAAGATGGCCTAGCGGTTAGGCGAGACGTCCTGTTCCCTGAGTTATCAATCGAAGGATTGATCTTGAGGATTGGCATGGATGGATAGTGTAAATCACGAATATAGGAAAAAATCCCTCACGAGATTCGACTGACATGCATATATTTCAGGGACGCCGGAGTATGTGCACGATGCGACTCGAGTGAGAATGACGAATTCTCTATCATGCGGCTTGGCTGAATGCATGTATTTTGGGGACGCCTGGAATAAGTGCACGATCCAGCCAAGTGATACGTTGAATGGAAATGAGACTTGGGGAATGGAAGAGTGTCGAGAATTCGAAATCGTGTTGAAGGAAAGAATGATAATAGTGCGAGCGTGACTCGGACTCAAGGAAATGCTTAGGCGTATCTCGCTCGACTGTTATAGTCCCGTGTCTAGGCTCGATTAAGTCTTGGCCATAGAAATGGTAGGATGGCTTGCCTTCAGGAAAGTCTCGAGGACGAGACTTGTTCTGAGTGGTGTATGTTGTAGTGCCCCGTCCCGCAAAGTCAATCGGAGGAATCGAAACGCCGACGGCGTTGGAACTTAGCCTTGCAACGGCTGCTCGAAGGCCCGCTCGGTCGAGGCGACTCCTCGCTCAGGTGGGGTAGTTTCGGTGAACTTGCCTCATCTTAGCCTTCACTTAATAACGCGCATGTTTTCAACTTGCACAAGTAGGCTAATATAAAAGCTACGAACGCACATAGCTAAGGGAATAATCCCGACCCGTCAGAATGTCTTAGAACATGGAAAATGGTCCCACGGTCTTCATAGAAGTCGGCTCAGCGTGCTTTCAAATGACACTCGATCCTTCGATCCCGTGGCTTGGGAGAAGGAAGTTGGCTCAAGTTGCTAAGTTGCCCCGACACTCAAAGTAGCCTAAGCCTTAGGCGTCGCCTGCGTGAATGCTTGTTAAAGCATGCACGGTCCCGTCGATTTATCCCGACACTCGAATTAGCCTAAGTCATAGGCGTCGCCCGTATGAATGCTTAATAAAGCATGCACGGTCCTGTCCCACAAGGCTTGGCATAGCCTTCGCACGTCCCGCAAGTTAAGTCGTCTCGCACGGCTCGTTGGCTTAAGTCTAGGCACCCCAAAAGTTGGTTGTCCAAGTCGACCCCGTGCCTAGCACGTTCCCTCGATGCGAAGCTCGGCGTAGCCTTTGCTCGTCGAGTCGTCGCCCGAATAAGTTAGACAAGAGTTGTGCTGGGCTATCGAAGCCATTTCTAGCACTGTCCCGCTCTAGCTGCGGTTGTCAAGTCGCGTAGCCCCTTGAGAGCAAGGCTCATTGCACAAAGTATATGACTTGAGCGTTAGTGTCGCCTAGAGAACCAGGTCTGTCTAAGGCACGAGTTACAATCAGTTTAGTAAAAGCTTGCCACGAACAAAGAAAGTCCACGCGACTGATTGTCGCCGAGATCGGTCCCGCTACTTGGGAGTCTCGTTAACTCATGATATGTCCCGCACACGAGATCGGTCCCCTGGCTTGGGAGTCTCGCTAAGTCTTGATATGTCCCGCACACGAGATCGGTCCCGCGGCTTGGGAGTCTCGTTAAGTCTCGATAGAAAGAAGGAATGCATGGTCATGTTGAGAATGGACTGGATAGACTGGATAGACTGGATAGATCGAGTATGTATGGTCATTGGGCAACTTGTCGACAAGGTGTAGTCTTCTCGAGTGATCACCGGGGCGTCGGGATCATTCGGCCCGGGGAAAGCGAGTATGGCTCAAAGTAGGATGCTGGATGACCGCATTGGAGAGTTCGGCCCCACCGGGCTAGCTACCCGTGTAGGTACAGGCCGATATCCCACGAGCCAGTCCAAGATAGCTTGACATTGCTAGTGACCACTCATGTAGATGTGTCGGCAGATAGCGGCACACCGCGTGTATGCCTTTGGATTTGGGTCTAGAGCTTGAATGCAGGTCTAGTCGGTAACACAAGGTCTGGGCCTAAGATTGGGCTGCAGCATAGGCACCGTGCTTGGCACGTTAGATGGCGTCGAAATGTTCTTGGATTCGTCACTACGGTTCATAAGTCTTGTCTAAGTTAACAAATGAGTTGAACATGAAGGCAGCAAGGCGGTAGCATGACAAGTCTTGATATGTTGCGAGACGCGGCCTCAATCTTGAAGCACGGACAAGTCTAAGCAAAGTCTAGAGGCACGATCTGCACGAGTCGTTCTCCCTTGACGTCGCTAGCACGAGAATTGGTCTAGTAGGCTTGAGTTTAAATAAAGGTCTTGGCACGGCCGAGTTCGCGTAAGTTGCTCCTCGACATAGCATTGTCTTGAATATGTCTAAGTTGCGAATAGAATGTGGCACGACCCTGCCGTCCCGAGTTGAAGTTTGGTCGAGTACCTAGGCGATGAGGCACTGCCTCGATCGGAATACACGTTGGCATGATAGCACAACTATGTCGTCGCATAACGAGTTGGTTAGGCGTCGTGGTCTTAAAACTGATCCTAAGGCAAGACTAGAAAGACAATCGAAAGGGTTTAAGCTGCACAAAGTAAATGAACGTGTCGGTTTTGTATGGATGGACGAGGAGCTCACTCCACCAGTACAGTTGAGTAGTGACACCCACACAGTGTTCATGTGCAGGCACAGGTAGAAGCTCGTGGCGCGGAGCTCGCTTGGATGCGTCAAGGCACGGAGTTCCTTGGCGACTCGAAGCGTGCGGCCGCGTGGATTGAAGACTTATACAGGACATAATGTATGGACATCGCCTTCCGAAGCTTCCGCTGGATTCAAGCATTGTATCGAGAGATGAGAGAGAGCAGAGTGAATTGTAAAATAAGAGAAAAGTGAGCACGAGAGACTTGTAATTTGGCCTTGCGCCCACAAATGTAATCTTGTATTCAATATCAATAAAGAGCTTCTTTTGAATGACTTATGTTCATGTGTACTTGTTCTAAATTTTCGCTGCATGATTCAATATTTCTGCTTGGGACTTCTGGGCGACGACCCCGTCGCCGCCGCTGTAATCGGCCGTTATGGAACCTGCCTTGCACGAGAGCAATCTAGGCTCGTGCAGCATCACGCCTTAGCGAGGACGATCGCTCCTACGGGAGCGGGGCGTGACAAAGCGGCTCATTTAACTACTATTTTATCGTTCCTTACAGGAGCATCTATTGGTCTATGAAGCATATATTGGTCTACGATGCACGTCCAAACCACGTGCATGATTTTCTCCTATCATATCCTCAATTGGTGCCACCTCTAACTTCTCACGAATACAATCTTTTCTTATCCTATCTTTTGTCACTCATCCATCGTAGCACTATCATTTCTGCTACATTAACTTTTTTGACATGTTTCTTAATTGCCCAACACTCGATACATAAAGCATGGCTAGTCTTATAGCCGTCTTATAGAATTTTTCTTTCAACTTCAAAGATTTTTTCCGACCATAAATTACTGCAGAAGTATTTCAACCATCTTGTTTCAATTTTTTACTTAGGTATCAATTTATGCAGTCTAATTATGAAACGAGAACATTGCCAAGACCTGTATATGAATTCTCCAAAGTATTTAGTGCGAGTAACAACAACAAAAACAAAAACACTATCCCAAATATTTGTGGCCAATACTTTTCTTCCATGTAGCTCCATTAACAGCCATCTTCTATGTTACATTAACCACTCCTCCTGTCCCTCTGTGTTTATTCTGGTCAACCATTCGTTCTAAAATCTCATTTGACCAAGATTTATCATCATCCCTAGCTGGTGCATTTATCAGTCTCCTATGTGAGCGTCCAAGCTCTCGCACAACTGCTTTCCCCCTCATTTACTAACCTCGTATCGTTACATGGAACGTGGCACACTTTGAAAGCGGAACGGATATGCGAATGCGGTACATGGGGGTCCATTACGCGATACGATGGGGGTAGGCTTCTTCATAACACAACACGGGTCCATTACGCGGTACAATGCGGGTAGGCTTCTTCATAACACAACACGTTTATCCGGAACGTCAAAGGTTTTTGAGGAATAAATATGCAAACATAATATTTAATGTTTATTTAAGATTCAAAGTTAATCAAGTACCATAAAATAACATCATACAAAATTCAAAACTAAACAGATTCATAAGTTCCAACAATCCTGCCAAATAATGTCTTTCTAAAAAGAAGCAAGCCTTGGACTCAAAAAATAAACATATTTTTTTTCTTTTTTAAATAACAAACAATAACAAAAAAAACTAAATCTTTCTCGTTTTAAAAGCTTGGCAAAAAACCAAAGTATATGATGTGTCCGTTTGTCGAAGTATAGATTTTTCAAGTTCCAATCCCCTAAGTTCCACGTTCAGAAAGTGTTCCTGGATCACGTTTTCCCTTATCGAGGACCACTACCTATGGTTACTTCAAGTGATCATGGACACACACCATGGCTAACTTTCCATTTCTTATCTGGTCCATCTTCCAAACGCATTGTCACTCATCCATCTCATAATTCTCTCACCTACGCCATTTTAAGACATGCCTTGTAGTTGCCCAATATTATGACCCATAACACATGGCTCGTCTATTAGTGGTCTTCTAGAGTTTCTCCTCAATCCCAAGGGCATCCACAATCAAGAAGCATAGAGATTCCAGAAAGGTTTTATGATGGTTGTTAATTATCTAACAGTCCTATTTATATGGCTTGGGAGAGGTGTATTGGATGACATTAACCAATTGTTGACAGTGAAAGAGTTATTAGCAGAGAATAAGTTAGCCTAAAGTATTAATTAAAAAAAATAAGATAAGACATAATTACTTAATAGTGCCCTTTCTTGCACCCAACCATCGTAAAAAGTAACCAAATTTTGGATGACAATGATATGCTCCAAAATATACTGCAAGAGATCAAATGTGCCATAGCCTCTAGATGTGATGGTCTCTAATGGATGCTACCACTCCTTGCTTCATGAATTCTCATTTTGAACAAAAAATAAAGGTAAAAGAAGAGTTGGAACAGCTCCTACATTAAACAAGATACAAAAAAGTGAGTAATTTACTGAATTCACGATGTTGTAGAATGGAGATGTGAGAAATATTGTAACTCCTCTATGAGATCGATGGATAGCTCCCTGAGCAATGTAGGCAGGAAGTCATGTGGTAGCAATTAGCAATATATAGACTCTTCCCTAAATGTCCCAGCATACTTCATTTTTGTTATTTTCTCTCAAATTCATGTTGACACTCTCAGCTTTCACTTTTTCCCTCTTCTTTATCATCTAATATTTTTCATATACCCCTCGAACTATAATCTTATCACTTTTTTACTCCATTTTCATCAGAGAAATTCTTACTGTGTTGGTAGGAAGAACTGAGAGGCTGATGGTGGCTGGATAAATGCCACCATCAGGCACAAGACCTTAGATTTGTTTGCGATGATGGAATCTAAAAGGGAGAGAATGTTACTTCCAGACTAAATACCATTATCAAAGAACAAATGACTGCACTCTCAAAACCTGGCTACTTCAAAATTTCTAGAGGTGAACATAAGAAGGTCCAGATGACCAACTAAACCACTTCTCTCAACTCTCAACCATTTATCTCAACACCATGTTGCATGTTTCTAAAATTCTGCATGATTTTTTTCTACTAGTAATATGACATCTCTAAATTGAAAATTCACATTTTAGCCTTCATCTTGAGTCTGGATATATTGGGCAAAAATCATCAATGGTTAAGAAAAGGTCTTTATCTTCTCCACTGGGAAGAGGATGAATATGTCGAGGAAGCTTATCAATCACATTGGGATAGGTTGAATATGGCATAAGAGACTGGGACATCTTTCTTCCATGCTTCTCAAAAATGCTTTTATTTGTAATTCTCTAAGTTAATTATGGTATTTCTAACGTGAAATCATTGTTGGTGACATCAATAGGTGCCTTTTACACCAAGCTTCAATAGAGGACCTGCGTCCTCTGATATTTTCAAAATGATGCTTGTGGACCCACTTGGTTTCTTCTACCAGGAGCTAACTTAGCTAAGTGATTTGTATGCTTTGATTATATGTCTAGGACCATCAATATCTATATAAAGAAAGAAAATAGTCGAGTATTTTCTTGCTTTGAATCCATCAACGCTATGGTACTTGCTCACTAAGATGCCATCTCCTGAAAATGGAGAGTAGTTAGTGGACTATACCTCTTACTTCTGACGAACATGGCAGTATCCATCAAAGCACATGTGCTGATACACCATAGCAAAACTGGGCGGCAGACAAGAACAATGGATATCTCCTTGAAGTAGCCAAAGCATTGACACCTTGATGCATGTCGTTAAGTACTATCACCATGATGTTTTACAACTACCTAAATTGTCGGCCAGGAACCTCAAGAATCTCAAGTCCAAAACCCACCATTGAGGTCTTAAAATGTCTCTTAATCTGTTATTTCTCATGACCACCATATATCTACTATGGTTAATGTATGATTTCTGTACTACATGACCTTTATTTTATTAGAAGAAAGTTGAACACAAAAAGCTATTAAATGCAAATTATCCTAGGTATTCCCCAAAAATATGGGACCTCCCATGCTTCTCAGAATGTGCTACCCTCTTTGAAACATTGCCTTCAAGACCCTCCCTCATGGAAGAATGGATTAAATACCATTGCCTATTACGAAAAATCATATAATTCACTACAAAATTTGCACACAGAAGGCTAGCTTTTACATCATATCATCATAGTTATTGAACAACATTGGGAACACAACAGCAGCTATAAAATTTTGGAGTTGGCTACACAATTCCTTTTCTTTTCATTCATCTATAACAAGGACCATCTACTCTGTGACATTAGGAAAATAGCAACTACCATAATATTTTATATGTTACAAAGTTGAATATAGATAATGACTTGTGTGTGCAATATTGTTACTGTGTGTAGCTTTACCTTTTCTACAAACAACTGTGCACATAAAATTAAATACACGGATTGTTTAAAGTTATAATTTGTGCTTTATCAAATAATCAAAAGAGCAATTACTTGCACAAATCTTCCAATATTAATTGGTGTGTCTAGTAATTAGCATTTATAACCAACGAATTACTAGTTCATAATAGCAATTTATGACATCACCAAGGTTGTAAAAATCGTTGGGCGGTATTCGGACAGGCACCGAGCGCCTAATTTGCCTAGGCACCGACTAGCGTCTAGGCGCCCCATGACCGCCTAGGCGCCGACTAGCGTCTAGGCTCCCCATGACTACCTAGCGCCTAGGCGCTGCCTAATTCCGATTTTTAGAACAATGGACATCGCACTTCATCAAACACAAAGCTTAAGAAGATATCCTCAACATAACAAAATTTCATGTGCTCAGATATTTCAAAAAAAAAAGTAGGCATGTAATATATTGTACTCACTTGTTCACATCTGGATGATAACTTCTGGCAAGCTTCCGATATGCTGCCCACAAAGCAGTAAATCAGTATATACAGAGTATTTCAAATAAGAATACTCCAGATAAAAAGAAGTTAAAATTTAAAACATTTACTAACAGAAGATAGGCTAACTGGTGTTGCTTGAATAAATCGAATTAAGAGATCCCCATTTAGGCATATACATTTTAGGCCTAGTTCAGAAACAAATGTTCCCTAGCTAGCTACACCCCATCCAACCCCCAGAATTTCAAACCCAGGATCTCAAATTCACTCGAGGAAGTTTTCTAACAACTCCTCAATGGTCCCTCTTAAATATTGAATGCATAAAATTTAATGGGAAGCTAAATTTACCATGTAAATAGTTATTTGCATACCATACTAGGAAAAAGAATGAGAAACAAATGGCTCTAATTCAAGACAGAAATGCAGAAGTAATGCATCTCTTAGAAAAGAAAACTGATCATAATATTTCAAACTATTAACCATGGATGTTAAAAAAAAGTACTGCTAGTGTGACAAAAATAGAAAAAAAAAAGACAGAAAGAGTATGGCAATCATGATAACAAGAGGTCGAAGAAACTAACCACTTTTTATTTCAGATTTGCTTGCGTTTTTTGACACACCGAGAATAGAATAGAAATCCTGCAAAGTATCAGTTAACGTGTTTGGTAAGAAAAAAAAAAGTATAAAACAAGCATTTATTTCTTCCACGATAGAAGTTAAGTGTGATGAACCAAGACAGAATTCATCACAAGAATACTCACAGCACCGGCTCTCACAACAAACTGAGATCCTCTAGGTCGCCCAATATTTTTGGATTGTCTATGATTAAGAAAAGAAGATGAAGGGAGTGGAGAAAAGAAGCTAGTTGACGAAGCTGCCAAATACCTTTCCCTGCACAATGTACTGGAAATATTTTAATTAGTAAAAGAATGATAACGTGTACATTATTTGAGTCTAGACTATATGCATGAATATAAATTTATTCAATGAGAACCAGATTTATCATAGGTATTTCTTCGTAATCAACTAATCTTAGCATTTAGTCAGCCATATATCCGAAGAAAACCAGATTTATCAAATCATTTCATATTAACTCTTCTTTCTCTTTACAGAACATAACCAATAACAGGATTAGAAATGAGAACCATGCAAAAAGAATCAGAAATTAGAACCATGCAAAAAAGAAAGGGTTCATACTTCATAGTCATCCCTAGAGAGAAGTAATACAACCAAAGTCTGAGCACAACAATGATACATTTAGCGGTTTTCATTACAAGCTCATTGCATGGCTGTTTGCTGTTTACCAAATAATTGGGTTGCTTGGCCGATTAATCGCAATTACACGGCCACTTGGAATTTTCGATTGATGGGCCAGCCGGTTAATCGAATTAAGCGACCGATTACTCGGCCTATTTATTGCATATTAATCACCTCAAATATGTTATCACTCATTGGGAAATACCTAAGACATTCTCTGCTACTTTTCCTGTAAGCTCCTCAAAAATATAAAATTGTCATTGTCCGTTCTCCCAATTTACTTTAATAAATGGCATCACCTCAAATGTTAAGCAATATTGACCACCAAAAGCCATGTCACTATATTATAGATAACCGCTATAAACTTCCCATTTTGGACAAAATATAGCCTATAGGATCAAAAGTGTATACAAAGTTAACCCTCAGTTGCACTCCTGTCTTTCGCACAAGCCACAATACTCTAGATCCCAAAATCAAAGCCAACAGACTTATAGATTCATAGGATATCTTCCTTCATCATGGACGAAGGCAAGCAAGCTACTGGGCTGATCACGATGAAGCAGCATGGCAGTGGCCCGCATTCGGTGGCGGAGACAACTTTCACGTCTTCCAACGAGGTGGTATGTAGCTGGTTTGATTATGTACGCTGTGAACGTGGTCTCCTGTCATCCTATCACCTAGCTGCGACTGCCACCTATTGTGTGTTTTTTAGCCACAGGATCATGACCCCCACAGCAGTACGAGGCAACCACCGACACCAGCCTTGTCACTTTGCTACGGAGGGTCAAGGTGCCTAGTTACGTGATAGATTAGAGGGATTTGATATGTAAATGTGACTATAGTTCTTCCTTCTTGAAGCCTCAGGTCTGCAAGTTATAGGAAGAAGCCAACACCAGTTTTATTGGGTTTGTGATCACTGATCAGTAACACTGTTCAAGGCGGAGTGGAACATTGAGATCCGTAAAGACATCAACATTAAGGCATTCGCAGTAACAACCATGTGAAGAATTTGGGACACATCATCGACAGGGACCAATTTGAATAAGCTGCCGCCATGGCCACCGGTATCAAACTTGAAGCAAAGACACAAAACGTGAAACATGCAAATTAGACGGTAGCGGTGGATGAAGTAATGTTGAGGCATGCGATGATTGACGAGTTACCTCGTTTTGTAATGCGAGAGATGTGGCTCAACAACGCATGTTCAGGCTAGGTCTGCATAACGTTATCAGTGTTCTTGTGTCTAGTGTTATGTTTCTTGAAAATTGTGGATCGGAGTCGAGCTTTATTTTATTTTTTTTGGTCCTCTTTCCAAGGGAATGGGTGATGTTAAATATGGTATGGTTGGATTGTTGTGAGGAAACATGTCGTTTTGAGATATGTTAATCTCATCTAGCCTTACAGATTTTTTTTCTGATTTATCCACATTGTATGAAGCTCTGTCACGTATTCTTCCCCTTTTATCCAACCCATGTTCTGCTGGTTGTTACTTAACCTTTTATGTTAATGTGCTAAAGCTTATATCATCATTTATCCAAGAGTTGAATAACTTTGTTGTGAGGTTTTTAGTGCCATGTCATTGTCCTGTGTGTTGTTTATCCCCTAGGCTCACGCAACCAAGGAGCAAAGGCCTAATTCTTTCCCACATTTCCACTGAAGAAAAAGGATAAGCTTCACGGTCTCCTACCGGTTGAAGAGGAAAAAAGGAAAACCTAGTAAAAATGGAATTAATAATAAAGGAAGATATCACTAACCAAATCAATGAGTAACTACATAATCTCCAAAAGAAAAAATGCCTTAAAAGCCTAGTTCTTTCCTTCCACAAAGAAGGATAAACTTCAAGGTCTTGCACCAGTTGAAGAGGAAAAAGGGAAAACTAAGAATATGGAAATGAGTAATCAATGAAGATCAGGAAGGCTTCAATGAAAGAAATGATATCAACAATATTTCCGAACCCAAACCCATCTTGATGATCTTATTACAAAATTCTTGTTAACTCTAATACTTTCTTTCATGTAACTTTCAGTTTTCAACAAGCTTTGCTTCAAGTTTGCCCCTTCCTATTGTCTTAAACTTCTTCTACTCACCGACATCGAATTCATTTAGACTGGGCCACAAAAATCTGCCCTCAACATTTCCCAACGCCAATACCTAGGTCATAATCCTGGCCTTCCAAACATCCCCGCCAATTACCAAGAGGATCTTTTCTTACTTCTTATTCAGTCATGCAAATCCCTCCCTTCAATGAGCTCAAGGAAATTAGTAGATGTACGTAAGCAAGATGGTAATTGGTAAATATATGATCTACCTGTAGTTTACTCAAAGGAGAAATGAACTGAAAAATCAAAGCAAGTGCCCTACTTACATGCTACAACTAATGGGTTGACGAATGAGGTAGCCCAGTTGGCTGCTAACAGGCTCTTCTTTCTTCTTGCACTCGTATCTAAGTCGCTTAAAAATGATTTTGAGGAAGCTGGTGATATGGATCTAAGGTAGGACAGAAAATGCATGATCATTGTTTAAATTATTTGGAGGTAAATGGCCTTTCCATTAGCAGGTTCTCTATGTCATAATTAATATGCTTCACGAATGAGGCCCATGCCGAGCCACAAAAGAGTTTTATGTAGCTCTCTTCGGATTGCCTTCATTTTTTCAGTAGACATAATAATGTGCATGATAGAGGAAAGGGCTGCAGCCTTCCTTTCAAAACAAAACTCAGAGAGTTCGAGAACATGCTCAATTTCCTTGCACAAAGTGGCAGCATCAGAATACTTATTCAATTATTTGCTTGGTGGAACCAAAGATGCAACCTCCCCCCCCCCCCCCCCCCACCACCACCACCAACACACACAGAGAAAAACCTAGATTTTAAAATATATATTCCTTCTATGTTGTATTCTTGTGGAAACAACTCCTCGTGTGTTGTGCTTAGTACTCTATATTTTCAGTGCAGTCCCAAGCCCGGATAGAGGAGGGTTGCGTTAGCTAGCCGACAGATAGCATAAAATATTGTCAGATCTCCATGAAATGAGTACTTACAGGATATACATTCGGGCATATCTTAGTAGCAATGTGTTACACCATTTCTGCCCCGATGCAATGATAAGTGAGCGAGAGTGGATTGCTAAGTCGTCACCCGTAAGTTATGTTGCATGGACATGGATTTGATACGACACATTTCCGACACAGATTTGATACACATTTTGGTGTCCTAGTGTATTTCGGAGTGTCATTGACGTGTCCAATGCATGTGTCCGACCCAATATGGACACGACATGAGTTTGACTGTTCGAACTTCTTAGCCCATAAGTGCCATTGGCGTGTCCAATGCATGTGTTCGACACAACACGGACATGGCATGAGTTTTGGAGTGTGCGAGCTTCTTAGCCCTTAAGTGACGCATTGCATTCATATCACCTCGATGCAATGTCAACTAGCAAGGGTGGACTAGGAATTCCCCAAAACATACGTGCCACATTACTTATAGGAAGCAACAATGTAAGAAGTTGGTGTATGAGAGTATTAACTACTTGAAACATAGAAACATCAACGGAAAAAAGGAATGAAGTTAGCAGGTATAATGATTAGGAGGAAGATAAATATAGTTTGTCCACATGAATTAGGAAACTAGGTGGGTACAATGTTTTAAAAAGTATGAGGCACACCCAAGACGCTAGAATCGTCTAAAACCTAGGCGTGCGGTACACGACGAGGCGTGGGCTTCAACGGAGTTAGGCGCACACTTTTAACATTTTTTAAATAATATAGTTTAGAATAAGTAAACTCATATTATAACTAATCAATTAATAACACCATTAAAATATTTAAAAATAAAATCTAATCAATTCATAACATCATTATAAAATCAACAACTAATAACTAACAATCATAAAAATTCAAGAAACTATCAAAATTTTATAAATAAATGGACAACCCCTAAAAATTGTCATCATCCATACTAGAATATTCATGAACACTACCGATAATTTTGTATCCTTCATTATTGTCATCACTATCAAATATAAAACCTATTAGTTACAATAGAAATATTAGTCGGTTTACTTCATACATTTGATAGTGTTCCTATTATTCAAATTCAATTGGGGACAATATTTCAACCAAAATTTTGTCTTGATTCACCTGATAACATCAAAAGTCAAGGTAGAAAGTTTATTAATTAGTTGTATCGCATATACTAGAAAGATTACAATAGGAAATTGTCTTTCTATTAATTTCAATAGAAAGATTAATTTAAATGTTATTACACATTAAAAGACCAACATGTTTATCACAAAAGGAAAATAAAAAGAATAGAGAAAATACTGGGTAATGAGTCTTGTGTGCTTCAGCTGCACCTCAAAAGTAGGTGCGGTCGGGTGAGGCGCACGAGGCTCGTGTCGTGTCTCAAAAGTAGGTGTGAGGCGCAGGAGACGCAAGCCTCAGGTGAGCTTAGGTGAATGAGCCTCGTCTCATGAAAATGAGGTGCAAGGGTGAGCCTCGAGCCTCACTCGCACCTAGGCGTGAGCATCACAAGTTTTTTAAACAAAGTAGGCAGGTAGAAAATCGAGAGAAATTAATACTACTAGATTTAGAATACGGTATAAATGTGAAAAGCAATATAGAAATGGGACATGAATACTCGTGGATAAATCATTAACGATAGTGTGTAGATGTAAAGAAATAGTAGATACGATAATATCAGTTAAGTATTACGGAATAGGGGTGAGAATTCAGTCAGTGCGGTTCAATTGAACCGAAATTTATGAAACACGAACTTCAACTGAATCGTTTGATTGAAAATTGAACCGAAACGCAATTTTGTAAAACGAACCAAACCAAACCAAAATGGTTTGATTTTCGGTTAATTCGGTTTTTTCATACTAGGTCGGACTAAAGGTTAATTTGGTTTTGACGAACCCTTTTGCATAATGGGGTGGTCTAGGATTTACAACAAATATTTCAGTCATAATTTACAACAAAATTTACCAGTCAAAGTGTAGATAAAATAACAAAATATACAAATGTAATAAAGCCAAATAAATACAATTTACAAATGTTAAACACAACTACAAGCCTACAACAGATCAAAAAATTAATATATATATATATATATATATATATATATATATATATATATAGGGCTGAAGGTAGATAAGTAATTGTAATTCGATTTTCGGTTCGGGTCATTTTTCAAAGTCCGAAACCGAAAACCAAACAGAATAATTGAACTTGTTCATAGCCAAAACCAAAAACTGAACCTAAACTTGAAAACCGAACTGAATTGCCTATATCCGTTCAGGTGGATTTTGGTTTTGGACCATATACTCAACCCTATTACGGGAGGATGTTATTAATGTTATTAGTGCAAATGCACCTAGGATTAATGAAAATATGTTTGGAAACATATTGATTGTTTGATTCAAGGAGTACTTTGAGGTACAAAAATTATATTTGGAAGGAGACTTAAATGGTCATGTTCGTAAGGAGAACAATGATTATGACAGCATGTATACGGGTATGGAGTTCTTAATGAAGGGAATGATAATGTCCTTGATTTTGCAGTATAGTATGATCTTATAATAACAAATGCTTGTTTTAGGAAGAGAAATGAACATCTAATTACTTTTAATAGTGGACTCAATATTAGTCAAGTATATTAGTTTCTTACTATAAAGGTTGATAGGCTAGCATTTAAAGATTGAAAAGTTATATCAGAACAGAGCTTAACCACTCCATATATGTTGGTCTTACATATTCATATTAGGAAACCAGAACAGGAAGGCTAGGATAGTGACTGAAAACCAAATGGTGGACTTGAAAGGAGAGGAGAACTTAATAATTTTAATGGATAAGATGGTACATAAAGGAAGATCAAACATATAAGAAGATTCTAATGCTATGGTATAAGATTGCAAATTGTAGTAAGAAAGTAGTAAAGAGATTTTAGGCGTGTCAAAATGCAATAGTTGGATTCCAAAAGAAATTTGACAGTGGAATGAAGAAGTCCAAAAGGTAATTAAGGAAAAAAAAAAATTCATATAAAGCTTCGCAAAAGTGTAAAAACGAAGAAACCTTCGAGTGTTATAAAGTAGCAAAAAAAGAAAGCTACAAAAGTAGTTATTCCAGCTAAATCCAAAGCCTATGATTATTTATATAGAGGTTAGAATCTGAGAGAGAAAAAGATATTTAAACGCTTGCTAAATGGTGGAGCAGAGACTTATGTAATATTAGTTGTATAAAGAGCGGAGACCAAAAAATACTAGTAAGATAATGATTTTAAGGAGAGATGGAGTAATTTTCCCTAAGCTATTAAAGACAACCTAGAATGCTTAGTTAGACACAGAGTTAATTCAGGATAACACGTACTCCTATTGTCATAAAATTAGAATGTTTAAAGTTAAGAATGAATAAAGAAAATGAAAAAGCGTAGACCTTGATGATATTTATATTGAGGTCTGAAAATGTTTACGGGAGAAATGATTGATGTCACTTATTGATTTATTCAACCAAATCGTAAGGACTAAAAATATGTCTGAGAATGGAGAAGTAGTATTATAATACACATATATAAAAAAAATGAGAGATATACGAAGTTGAAAACTATCGAGGAACTAAATGTATACATCATATCATGAAACTATTTATCTAGGAGTTAGTTTTATTTTATACTGGAGAGATATACTACGGAAGCCATTTACTTATTAAGAAGAATAATAGAAAAAAAATTAGAGGAAAAAAATTATATATGGTTCTTATCGACTTAGAGAGAATTTAAGAACTTACAATTGAGTACCTAAGGAAATAACGTGGTCAGATTTGAAGAAGAAACAAGCTCCTAATAGTGTTACATTGACACTAGTAAGAATATGTATGCTAGAGTTACGAGGACCATGCGAACTATTGGAGAAAATACTAAATCATTTTCTATTATCATTTGCTTAATAAAAACAACATCAAGTCCTTACCTTTTGTGCGTTAATTATGAATGAAATCATTATACATATAGAGGAGGTTCCGTGGTGCATGATGTTTGCTGACACTATTGTGTTGATTGATAGGAGTAGAGAAGGGTTAGATACTAAAATAGAAGTGTGAAAAAGAAACTATAGACTCTAAGGGAATTAAAATTAGTAGAGCGAAAACAGAGTATATTAAATGTAACTTCAACCAGAATTCTAAGAGAAATGAGGGAGGAGTCTGAATAGATAGAGAAGAGATACCTAAAAGCTAAGAGTGATAGTTTTCGGTATTTAAGATCAATTATTCATCATAATAGAGAGATTGAGAAGAATGTTATATCTAGGAAACATAATGATTAAAATAGAGTGCTTCTTGAGAACTTTGTGATCGCAAAATACCTTGAAGTTGAAAGAAAAATTCTACAAGACTACTATAAAACTAGTCATTCTTTATGGATCAAAATGTTAGCTGAACGAGAATGCTAAAAGGGGCGAATAGCAATAGATTAAAGAATATGATAAGAAATGAGTGTATATGTAGGTAGTTACGACAAGATAAGAAAAGATCATCTAAGTGATTTGGACATCTGCAATGCAGACTAATAGATGCTATCGTCTCAAGTAAGGAGGAGCAATAATACAGTAGTTAACGGAACCACTATGATTAGAGGTGGTTTAAAGGAACATGGTTTGAAGTTTTAAGAAGGATAAGATATTTGTTAGCGTTACAAAGGACATAGCCATTAACAACGACGAATGGAAGAAGATGATTCAAACAGCCGGTCCTAAAAATTTGGGGTAAAGGATTTGTTGTTGTTGTTGTTGTTGTATCCTATCCAGTTAATAACGATTTTTTTATGATAACGGTCCAGTAGTGTTATTGATATATCGGTAATATATCGATTTTTTAACGGTAAATATCGGTTTACATTTTTAACAAGTTATATATATAAACAACACATTAATAGTTAGCTATCATAAAATATGCAATAAGAGCCCAATTCATAACAACAGAAGAAGGAGGAGCAGTAAAGAAGAAGAAGAACAACAACAAAAAAAAAAACCAGAAGAACAGAAGAAGAAGAAGAAGAACATAAGAAGAAGCATTAAAGAAGAAGAAGAACAACAAAAACCAGCAATCGAAGAAGAAGAAGAAGAAGAAGAAAAATCCATCGAAGAAGAAGCGGTGAAGAAGAAGAAGAAGAAGAAGCAAAAAAAAGAAAGAAAAAACCAGCAGCAGCAGTTTGACAAAACTGAAGAAGAAGAAGAAGATCCGAAGAACAAGAAGATCCGAAGAAGAAGGAGAAGAAACCAAAAAAAAAAAAAACAGCAGCAGGTTTGAAAAAACTGAAGAAGAAGAAGAAGAAAGAGAACTTACCGGTTTGAAGCAGCAGCAGCACCCGCAAGTTTGAAGCAGCAGCAGCACCCGCAAGTTTGAAGCAGCAGCAGCACCCGCAAGTTTGAAACAGTAGCAGCCGCCGTCCCTTTTTTTTCTTTTTTTTTCTCTCCATCTTTTGAGATGTGTAACCTAACATATAAACAATGAACCGTGAGATATCGGTTATATCTCAAACCGATATCTCGAAAAATATCGGTCGTATCGGCCGATTTAATCGGAACCGATTTTTTTCCGATTTGTTTTTCAAAAAAATATCGGTTGAAGACCGATACCGATATAAAACGGTTATAAATCCGATTTAAATCGGTTATTAACTGCATAGGTTATATCCTGTGGAAACAATTATTAACCTCTTTGTGCAACCATGCCCTGCTGATATACAGATCCCACAACCAAAATACAGAAGAACAGAGCTTCTAATAACAATATCCTTAAAATTTTGATTGATTAATAGCTCATGTAATAAGTTTACAATGCTAACATGGAAAGGCACATACAACCTTCAGGAAATAGAGGATTCCAGTTTTTTTTTATGTTATTTACCTTTTTCAGACAGAATTTCTGCCAACCTTCTCAAAGTAGCAATAATCACTTCACATCATATAAATGAACATTGTAACATGACATATTCTTACAAAGATGCTACCTATTTATTAGGTCCTCGAAAAATAAACCTACCTATCATGTAGCTTGAAATGACAACTTATAACGAATAAGATACAGCTCCATTAATAGTTATGCAGCAGGCAGCTTATTATGATATTGATACAAAACGTGAAAAATGAAAGCATGCTAACAACTGACAGTTTGTAAGAGAAGAAAAAAAAAAAGGTTAGTTTCTTTGGAGACAATAAATTGAAAGATAAACATACAATTTGTATGTTATGTTAGTACAAATCAAAGTGGAAACCCAGCAAAATGAGTAATTTCCAGTAAGAAAAATAGTGAAATGTACTTACCCAGAATGGCTCAAGTTACAAGTAAAATAGCATCTCGTTGCTTGCTGACTTGACAAAAGCGTAAATTTAGGCCCAACTCCCAATTGAGGCACATATGTATGTCCAAATGGTGTGATTGCCATCTGATAAGAATTCCAAAGGAGAAAGTTGCAACAAAACAAATCAGTAACTACCATTCTGGTACCACGGAGAATTTTTAGACGTTTTAGTAAATAAATGGCTCAGTGGTAGTTTTAGAACAAATGAACTTCAGCTAGGAATATTATATCAACTATGAAGAACATGTACGGGTACAATAGGTATCCGGAAATGCAGCACGACAATTTTTACAAATGCAAGATACGGGTACGGCAGTGGTACTTCAATATATAGGTACATTAGAAATGTGGCTGAGGGCCGTACTTGTTATCTTTCTAAGATACTTGACCATCATGAAGATGTATGAATGATTGTAATATATATATATATATATATATATATATATATATATATATATTAGTGATCGTCCCTAAGGCACTAGCCTAGTAGTAGTTTTTTTGTTTTTTTGTTTTTTTGTTTTTTTTTTTTTGGGGTGGGGGGGGGGGGGGGGGGGGGGGGGGGAGCACAGGTCTTGGGTTTGAATCCCCCCCCCCACGGGCGGCTGCGTGGGTTGTATAGCCACGGCCCGACTTGGAAAAAGGACACCCATATATATATATATATATATATATATATATATATATATATAGTAGTGATCAGGTGAGAAGCTATAATTAGGTGAGAAGACGAGACTTCGTCCTGACCCTTCAATTAAAATCAATTATTAAGAATTAAAATGATTAATTAAGAAAGTTAGTTTCACGCAAACCCAGCTCAGCTTCTCGTAAAACATGGAATATTTTCTTCTCCCATATGGGGAAAACAACGTTAAACTGGAGAGGCTCCCGATGGCAGACATGCAGCTCCCCGGAGATTGTTACCAAAGGTATTCATGAAACAAGGCATTGATCGACACAAGGAGCACAATCAGTATATTGTTATCTGCAGTGGAAACCCTGTGGAGAATTAGAGATCTCGTTCACATGTCATGCATCATGAGTTTTCTTTTAGATCAAGAATAGGAACACACAACATTCACATGTCATGCATGGGTACTCTTTTAGATTAAGAATACGAACACACATCCCACATTTATTGTATGTCCAATATTATGCAATAGTGGTCCCCATCCGTCCTCGTTTTATGGTTTTTGTTGTATACCCTTTAGGTGAAGCAATCGGTCTCCTATTTTTATTAGGAAAAAAGAAAAGAGAAAAAAGGTGAGCATCAATGCATCGCCCACTGGACATGGAGTCCATCGATTTCTCTCTCCCCATCAAACCCCGACAACTGGCCTTTCTAACCAAAACTCATGCCGATCCAAAATTCATGCCATCGCAGAACTCATTGCAATAATATATATATGCACAAGTCCATGCAAAAAAAGGTCATAAACAAAGTTAGTCGACACGGGGCCTAAGGGAGCTTGCCAACCAAAATGGACTCAGCAATGCCATATCCAGCTACGAGAAGTTTGCAAAATTACCTACCGTCAGTGCTTGTCATGTGAGTTCAACGATCACAATGAGATTTCAACCATCAACAAATAATGTGGGTCTAAGTGCAACGAGATCTCCATCATCAAAAGTAGTTGATGGGAGAAAGACATCACGACTCCAAGGAAAGAAGTCGATAGAAACACACCATGGAAGTTCCATAGTTTTTGGTTGTGAAGCAAATGTGAAGAACCATCATTTTCAGTATCATCAATAGGAGAAATAGGCATGATTAATAAGTAATATTGAAAAAGATCACAACCTCTCACTTTAATCCAATGGCCGACTGTTTTCTCATATTCTTACCTACTTGTCCCAAGTGGTCAGCGGGAAGCGGCATTTCTGCCCCAGCTGGGAGGCTCTCGGTCAAGGGATCGAGCCTCGTATATATTATATAATTATAATTATTGGAAAAAAATGTCTCCTCCGCTAGGGCTTCTTGCAGGCAATTTGGGCCGGAGGCGAACGATCTTGGGACTACTGTGCAATGGATCGGTGGACAAGATCGATCGATCTCCAGGCAGGGAGGGGGTCGGAGGCCAGAGAGGAGGCGGCAGTTGAAGGCAATTGGGGATGACAGAGGCTTATGGATGATCTGCAGTTTATGCCACCTGGATTGGTCTCTCATCGGACAGGGAGAAGGCCGGACGGGGGTGGATGAACGACGGTTGTGAAGGGTCGGCATGGACGTGTCCCTGGGAGGGGATGGCAGGGATCCGGGATGACGATGAAGATGGGTGGATCGACGGAGCGAGTGGGAAGCGGAGGTGGAGTTGTTCCTTAACCTGTCCAAAGTTCTAAGATGACAGTGAGTCCCAAGTGTTGAGGCATGCAGCAAGGGGCCGACGAATTTGTAGGTGGGGGCAGATCCTAGTACGGGGGAGGAGTTGCACCTCACGTTTAGAAAAACAACGTATGAAGAGAAGGACAAGGCACCAGTGTAAGACATGGGAGACAAACCGCATAGTAAGTCGTAGGTAGAGCTTTGTCGTCCTGCGACATATAATTCTAATGGCCAGATGCGGTTTGTCGAGCCGACTAAGGTCGGATCTGGGATACGTGCTACCTTTCCGAAGGAAAAATTGATGGAGATACATGAGTACTGGCGTAACACAGTGGTGCTCTACGTGCTTGGAAATAGGCCTTTCTACGACCAAACCCGAGCATATGCCTATCGGATATGACGGCCGAAGGGGAGTATAGAGTTTTTTTCAAGGAAAAATGGATTCTATTATGTGTGATTTGGGATGCAGGAGGATATGGAACGGATTTTGCAGGACGGCCCATGAACATTTGACGGCCGACTTATAATCATGAAGGAATGGACGGTACGGTCCGAGTGTGAGTGGGAAGTACTTCATTCAGTACCAATATGGATCTGGTTCTCGGAACTCCCTATTATGTACTGGAGTATTCCATTAATGATGAGACTGTCTAGTTTGATGGAACGACCCATCAAAGCGGATGATGCGACCATGATGAGATCGAGGCTGGAATATGCCAGAATTTTTGTAGAGATAGAGGCTGGTAAGGAACTCCATTTGCATGTTGAATATGAAATTCCATCTGGTGAGGTCTTTTAGCACAAGGTGGAATATGAATGGGTTCCACCCATGTGCCAATTCTGTAAGTGCTTTGAACATCCGCCCAAAGTTTGCAAGAGCAAGATAGATGTTGCAACGGAAACTGTAGTTGAAACAGGAGGTGGGGTTGGAGTGTTAATGCCTACGCATGTTGGTGATCCTGAGACCCATCGGGTAGAGATTTCGGCTGAAACGACTAGAGAGATGGAGGTGGAGGTTGACAATGGGATCGAAACGAGCAGGAGTGTGGGGTTGTACTCAGCAGTTTCCGAAAAGGCGGATAGACGCTAATATGTCACATGTGGATTGCTCCCAAGAGATTCCTCCTGATAGCATATCGCTTGTGGTGTTTAATATCGGATCGGAGAAACAATGCTTGGAGCGAACAACGATAGGCATGGTGGGTGACCACTAGAGGATGGCGGTGTGCAGCAGAAAAGGGGTAAAGGGAAGACCTGCAGAGCTCCTCTAATGGCTAGTATGAAGAGACATGATGGTGGGACTAACGAGGATATTTGCCAAGATCGATCACATTTGAAGGACCAGGGAGTGGATGAGGATGGCATACGACATACTGAGCAAATTCCGCTTGTCATAGACAATCCAGCGTGGGCTAGGTTGATATAGGAAGCGGAGGGAGGAACAACTTAAGTAAAATCGTTTCTTTTTATGAGTGGGTAATAATCAGGGAATATGGGTTAGTAATTCTGACATAGAGGGGTGGAAAATTTCTATTGATTTCCAATAGGCTGATAGGTTTGTAATGTCTTCTCTATTTATCAATACAATTACCTTCTTCCAAATAAATATATATATATATATATATATATATATATATATATATATATATTCTTTGGGGGGTGTATGCCATAGGGTAAACCACCACCTCTCAGGCCTCTCCGACTAATTCTACTATAGAGCCAACGATAGACAATAACCCCCTCCTCCCCCGCGATCGCACCTTACATCTTTCATCTCCAAAGATCAACTATTATAAGAATCTAAAAAAGGTGCTAAGTTGGAATATCATTTTAAGGATTCTTGTGGTTCTGAAGAATTCGGCAACATGAGAACCAGGAATAGAAAGCTCTTCTTATTTTTTCACTCGGCCCTTTGGTCTTAAGAATGTTGGTTTTAAGAACAAGTGATTGCCCTTCTTCGACCCTTAGTGTCCAACTGAAGAGCGGACAACTAACGCATTCCGCTTATTGAACATGGTCTACGGTCTGTCTGTGACCCCTGGATGTCAAAGACGACTTTGGGGAGATCCCGTAGTTCCTACAGCGTCGAGACGATTCGGTCGGTCCATGAATTTTTCTTCCTTTTGTCACATTTCGATCAAAGCAAAGGGTTGAAGGGAGATAGCGCATCTAGCTATTCCCTAGGGATCCCAGACGAGGGAACCGGATGAAGAAAGGCACGAGAGAAAAACATATTGACTAGTAATTGTGAGGCACCAATTCTTGAGTTGAACTTTTTTCTTTTACTTCACATAGCTTTTCGTCTCCTTGATAGTTGGAAGTTCTCCAAAAATATCAAAAGGTGGAGGACTTTGTAGCATCCATTCAAGTGTCGTTGGATTCTCTTCAACAACCCAATATATAAATAATTTCACGACAAAAATAGGAGCCCAAATTTCTTCACAATAGTCAAATGGAATTTCAGTTGAAAACTATATGTTAAAGTTAAAATAAAGAAATTTTGATTTCTAAAACAAAAGTACCCATGTTGTATTTTAAAAGCAGTGTTCTAAATGGCAGCCGTCTAGACCGCCTAGGCGGTAGGCGGTCTCTCTCCGCACCGCTTTTCGGTAGACGGTGGAGTAGGCGGCCAACGGAGGTTGGCGGCATAGGCGGAGGTGAGACGGGGTAGGCGGACGCCTAGACGGAGCAATACCTAACAAGATATTTTGGCAAAAAGGTTTTGTAAGCATTATGGGCTATGGTTCACTTTTACAAAACTAAAACTGTATAAATCTTCGTTCTACAACTTAGTTATGCATGGAACACACTTAAAATATGCATATTATGCAAAAAAAAAAAGTGGTAAAATAGTAAAAAATGTTCAAAATGTAACGACCGCCTAGGCAGCCTAGGCGGTAGGCGGACTCTCTCCATCGCGCACTCACCTACCACCATTTAGAACCTTGTTTAAAAGACATGGTGGCGTCCTACGAGATGTACTAGAAAAATACCCATGAAATACCAACAAAGTACCGAAGAAGTACCAAAACTAAAATTGAAAACGAAAACAAATAACCTTCCCTGGTATGTAAATATGTATATGGTACGGAATCAGGAATACCGATATGGGTACTATGGATGGAACTACATTAGGGTTCGGGGCCATGCCCCTCCCCCCTAACTTTTGTTATCTTTAAATTTTCTAGTATAACTTTTTGATATTTTAAAATATATAGTGTATTGCCCTGTGCCTCACCTCCCCTCTCCCCCCCCCCCCCCCCCCCCCGCCCCACACCAGCACATCACCACCACCACCACCATCCACCCACACAATTTTTTTGGAAAATGTGCACATGTTCTTGGCCCCCCTCATCATTCAACCCTAGTTCTATTCCTGATGCGTACACCTTCCTGAGTGGATTGCATGTGCTTCATAGTATAGAAACCAATAACCACCAACGTATCAATTAACATTTAAGTGTCAAACAAAAGCATCCAGGTCAATGATTTAATAGGATGGTTTTGAAATAAATGTATTCAGGTCATAATCAATTATTTGGTCAAAGCCTCCTAGCTCTAGTGGCTAGCAGGTGGAGACATAACGTATCCTGGTTGGGTGATATCGATCCCACAAGAAAGCGGATTATTCTTCCAAATAATGAGTTTAAAAAAAATTGACCACACGAAGAGAAAAAGAAAATATAAAGGAGATACGGTGGGATATGCAACTTTGAGGTTGATTCTTCCAAATTTAAATGCTCCAAGGAAAAAAAACGGTTCGAGGAAAACAACACAAAGATGAATAATTGTAAAACATTGTATGTTAGTCCCGAAGACAGATCAAAAGAGTGAAGAGATCCAAAGAAGGCGTAGAGATTTATGCAAGACTCAAAGTCTGCTTCTCTAGCTAACACAAATGAAGCACAAGGAACAGATTACAAACTGACTATCAAGAAAATGTAAAATACATCAAAAACAAGATAAACGTCCTTCTTTTTGCGTTCGCAGACGCTACAATGAGATAGAACAAGTATGCAAGAAGAAAACTCATTGATGGGGTGAACGGGTCACCGATGCTCAAAGCAAAATTCATCCTATACGCAATTTTCCCTAAGAAACCAGCAAGTTTATATATGAACTTCTGGAACACTCTTGATCACCTTGGGAAGACTTGGAATTTAATAATTGAAGTGGCGCATAGACAATCTGGAGTTGGCGCATAGATAATCTGCTGTTGTTGTCGCCGCCACCGCATAGACTTGTCGGAATGGTTTTGTGGCCCTCACACGCTCTCTTTAACCACACAAATGACAAGAGTGGAACTCTATTTATAGGACAAGCTGGCACCTATGCGCGCAGATGAAAGCACATGCACACATACGCACAGGCATACCAAATCCTACAGAATTTGGACATTTTAGCTTTATGCGTGCGCCGCACGCAGAGATGCGCAATCACCGCCGCGCGCCACACGCTGACAGCGCCTCCTACGCCGCACGCTGACAACGCCGTTTGTGCCGCCGTGCGCCAAAAGCAACCATGAGCATGCGTCCAGCGCATGGCCGCATATGCGCATAACCGCATACACGTCTGGCCTCATAGCGCTTGACGCATGCACTGCACATTCGCCTCGAGTATGCACCCGTGCGTGCACCCGAGCTAGCAACCGTGCACGCAACTCGGCATAAAAGGAGCGCACGAGCAGCATGCGACGATGCTGAAGTGCTAAATGTGCCATCAAAGGGCCACTTTGCACCCTTCGCCCGAGCCCGAGTCGTAGCTCCTATGGATTCCCAAAGTGAGTGACAAAACAAAGGTTTGTTCCTTGTGATTTAAACTTAACCCTCTAGAAAAATCAACCCACATGGGCCACCACATCCCATGTGCATATGCCAACACAAGCATAGCTATTATATTGAAATATACACCACGGTGGTTTTCCAATTTGGAACTAAAAATTCCAAAAGCCAAGTGAAAAACACCAACATTGTACACATAAAATGCTCTAATCTCTCTCTCTCTCCCCACTCCTACGCCTAACTCTTCATGTGCATCTGAACACTAATTGTGAATCACCGAAGCTCAAATTATTGGCCATCCCTAAACTTAGCTGCGGAAATTTGTGACCTTTATACAAGGGTTCAAGCAGCTAGAGTTTTCTCCTCTTTTGCCGAACAAGTGCGACTTGGGAACATAACGGCGAAAAGCTTCCTCCTTTCTGTGCGCCTACGCCCCCAATTTGGACTCTAAACAAACTACTATGCTCGGTACAACAATTCAAGAGGAAGGAAAAGAACAAAGCCATCGTCCAAAATTTTGGGGCCGAGATGGCATGTCAACGCCCTATAATGAAATAAATCACAAAAAAATTGGGGAAAAAATAAGAAAAATAAACTCACATGTGACGAGTGTCGGCGTTGTCCGGTGAGCGTGTCGGCGTTGTTCCGGCGACGAGCTGACGGAAGTCGGCGGCGGCGGAGGAGGAAGACGAGGAGGAGTGGGGAGGGAGGTTAGAATCGGGAAAAGAGGGAAAGAGAGAGGTCTAGAATTGGGTTTAGTAGTTTTTGTTTAGGATTGGTGGTAACGGGTCGGGTAACGGGTTGGTGGTTACTTGGGTTACGGTTATGGGTCGGGTTGGTGGTTACTGGTTAGGGTTTAGGGCTAGTTGGTAACACCAACTTCTTCTTTGTGAAAAATTAGCAACTTAGATCGAGGAGATTGCTACCAAATATAGGTAAAGTACAAACAACCCCTCCTTATATTTGCATTTTTGCATTTAAAGACCCCTTGTTTGAAAAAATTCTCACATTTTTTATTTTTGTTCAGTTTGCACCCATGTCATTAACAACCGTTAAAATACGTCTAAAAAGACAATTTTTCTCTCCCCCCACTCCCCCCCCCCCCTGTGGAGCTGGTCAGCGAAGAAAGAAGGGGGACGGGTCAAGGGGGCCGGCCAGTGGAGGAAGGAGGGGGTTCGTGGGGGGTCGGCCGGCGGAGGGTCAGGGTGCCGACCGAAGAAGGGAGGAGTGAGCTAGCCACCACTAGTAGGGAAGGGAGGACATTTTGGGCTTTTTTTTAAAGTCATTAACGGTCATTTCTAATAGCTAATAGACAATAGGGCTTTTGTGCTCACGCAAAAAATCTAAGGAGGGGTCAATTACTTTAGTTTTCTACTGAATCTTATTTTGCAAACGAGACAAATCTAAGAAGGTTTGTTTGCACTTTACCCTACCAAATATTAATTCTATTTTGCCTAACGTCACGCTAGTTGTCTCTTTGGATCCAATATATTGATATAATATTGTTTTGGGACTTATTTTGATTTTCTATTTGGAAGCACAAATACTACCTCTTAACAACCCACGTCCCGTGTAGTCTCGGATTACAAGAACCTTAGTTGTATTCATATTTGGATGAGTCCAAATTATATGCTCAGGTGTAACTACCAATTTTTTAAAATAAGGATATTTTAGTAATTGTATGATTTTTGGTATTTTTGATTATTTTATTATTAAATAGATTGGTGTTTTAGTTTTGATTAGTACTTTTGGTATTAGCAGATGGCTTAACCTTAGTTAACCTTGATTAGAAGACTAACCATGTGATTAGAGACTTATTTGGCTAATTAGAATTCAATTTGGAGCATTAGTCTTAATTAGGAAACCATTTTATGCATTTTTAGGCTATTTTAGCATATAGTATATTGGTCTTTTTGCTAATGGGCATTTGTTAAACTCTCGATGAGTTATGGCCCATCCTAAACCCTAACCTAACCCTAGCAAGCCCCCTTGGTCGCCCAAACAGCAGCCCCCCTCTTTATGTGCTTATGATTAGTAGCCACCTATTTGCAAAACCCTAGAAATTGTCATCCCCTTCCAATAGTCTATTTTCCTCAATTCTCATCCAAATCCATCCAAACGAATTGCGTTGCGATCCTTGGGAGGGGTGGAACTTGCTGGAGACTTGCTAGCAAGGAATCAGAGGCTTTAGACGGGAGGAAATAGGCGTCGACACGTTTGGAGGCTCGTTTCATTGAGATATTGACTCTCAATAGGTAAACCCCTCTAAACACTTGTAAATTTTGATTTTTCTTCACAGATGCATCCATCTAGGTACCCCGGACCTGTAAATGTAGTTTGATAGATTTTCGTATCCGTTTGACAGGCGTATCGGACACGTGTCGGTGTATTGGAACACGTGTTCGATGAAATGCCTCTTAGAATCTAAAGTTCTTATTTTTTGATTATGTTTCACGAAATTGTTGCTGTTTATATTCGAAACAACTTTCATGAAGACGGATCTTGATTTGACACGTTTTTGGTGTCCAAATCGGACACAGACACGCGTGCACGAGGCCCGTGCACAGCCTCATGCACGTCCTGTTGTTCGAGTGCCATAACTCGACGAATACGACACGATTGGTCGTAAATTTTGTGGACACGTAGGGGCAACCTCTACCCACCTGCTCCTAAAATTTTATGATGTTTCGTGGAGCGTACGTGGAGAAATCGAAGCCGCAATAGTTCGGCTGAACCGTGCACGCGCTCGGAAGACGCCGCTGACACGGCCTTCGTTCGCGGACACGATGCGACAAGGACACGAACAGGACCATGGACACGTGGCCCTAGACCTAGGCTAGCCCTAGACTCGACCACGTGGCACGAAATGGCTCGTATCGTGAGCTACGGGCGTCGACACGCGCCCACAAGGCCACGTGCGCGCGTGCGTTCAGCCCGTGCACTGTGTTACGACCCGCACCCGTATTCGGACGCGAGCTCGTGAGCAAGCCAGCTACGTATCGAGCGGACTCCTGCACATCTCGAATACATAAACGATGTCTAGACTATGGTATCACGTGCCTAATCATGGCAAGGCAACCTATAACTCAATCCACAATAAAAATATAAAACATGAATGAACACTATGGGCCATGGTCTGCAGCCCACTAGCATACATGTTCGATTAGACTCCAAGAATTAACATGAGTCTATAAAGTAAGCTAACAAGCAGAGTATATCATGACAAGGAATGAAAGCACGAATGGATAATAAGCATAATATCAATATACCTGGATCCTACAAGTGTATCAAAAATATCTACCATTCTGCTCTGCTAACTAACTCCATGCAATCGCTAAACCTGAAGAGATCATCAGGTCCTCAGGGGACATAGCAAGATACATAAAAATATGCCTATCTAATAGTTCTATCATGCATAAGAATATAAACATGCTATAAACAGGAAACGAGACGAAAACTGACAAGTGGCTACTGACAGATGACTATGAACACGGATACGGAAAACAACTACGCATAAATGAACTGCTGGGAGAGAACTGGTGAACAAGAGATCAAAGGATATCAAACCCTCGTCCCGAGTGTGGACTCGATAGTTTGAACTAAATACTAACCCTCGTCCCGAATGTGGACTCGCAGGTTAGTTCACGACAAATACCCTAGTCTCGAGTGTGGACTCGCAGGTGCAAACATATCAAGACAAACACCCTCGTCCCGAGTGTGGACTCGCAGGTACAAATAGATCAAGACAAACACCCTCGTCCCGAATGTGGACTCGCAGGTGCAAACGGTCAACCCTCGCCCCGATTGTGGACTCGTAGGTTGAGAAAACGAAACATGAATTAGCAGTTCAGTTACACGCACTGTAACCCCTCTTTCCAGAATTTCGAATTATATTTTATTTATTGAATTAAATGGTGATTTTGGAGTTTCCATAAATAATTATTAAGTTAATTTTTACGGTAGATAATTTTAGCCATAGTAGAGTTTTGGAGTACACGATGACTAGGAATCGTGGCACGGATAGTGCAATGGCGTGCTTTGGCTAATGTATTAGTCCTGATAGGGAAGGCCAAGCCATAGCGATGTCCTAACTAGGAAAACCAGGCCAAGTTGCGACTTAATTCTTGCCGAAGTTTTATTTATTTATTAATTTATTATATTATTGAGATTAGGGAAACCGTTTATACCATGTTAGCCGGACTGGACCCGAACTGAGCCAAGCCATGTAGGGCATACGGCACATCCGATGACATGCGTGTTGACGTATTTTGGTGAGTGGGCGGTTTTTCCGTTTTAACGATTTAATAAATATTCCGAAGTATTCATATTTTAATATTATTATTATTATTATTGGTGGATATTCAATGACCATGGTATAAATAGGCCCTTGTACATTTCGGGATTATTAGACTGTAAGTAAATGGTGTACACACCATTATTGTTTTATTGAATTTCGAGATTAGTATTATTATTATTATTATTTTGTTGAGGTTATTATTAAATAATATTATTTTATTATTCTTGGTTATATTATTCTGTTATCGTATAAATATTATTATATAGGGCCATATTCATATAAATAGCACTAGGAACATATGCCAATGGGATTTATTTTGAGTTTTATAGAGGTGTATATATATAAGCATATACATATATTTTCTTAATTTATTAATGTATATATATATATATATATATATATATATATATATATATATATATATATAATAGAGTTAATAACAAATAAAGGAGAAGAACCCAAAAGGAATTAAACCTTTCCCTGCAGGCCAGCAAGCCCAAACCCATGTCCTCTCCCCCAGTCTTCTCCAAACCGAGCTCTGAAAAGAGCCCAAACCCGAGAGCTCAGAGTATACATATACAGTTATGTATATATAACCGAGAGCAAAAGGCTAAGCTTCGAGAAAACTAAACCCTAACCTAAACCCACGCAAATCTTCCAGCAACCCACTGGGTCTGCGCGCGCCGCCCTACCGCACCGCCACTAGCCGGAGGATGGGCATGATCGGCGGCCAGAGCCGCTCGCGCGCGCGCATACGGAGTCAACAGCAGCAGTAGCAGCGGGGAGGCCGACTTCGCGAGGCAACCACGACCCCACCCTCGTCCGTTTAACGAACGGATTCTTCGGGTACAAAGCTAACCTATACCACGTTAATATCCTTCAATTAGATTGTTTGTAATCGCGCTAGATTTCCCAGAGAATCGACGCAAAGTCGGAAGAAAACCTGTCCCGAAACAGGACGTTTAACAGTCCAATCACCCGTATTCGAGGATCGATTCCGATCGATCCAGCGACTGTTTATAAATTCCACTTAAACACATGTTTAGACGACCTATAGGCCTTCATAAAGGTTTTTACAGAAGCCAAAACCATCGACTACATGTCGAGAAATCGAATTCCGAACTTTGACAAAAACCTGTTTTAAAAACATAAAAATTCATCCACATGATGTGCGTCCCGCCAATCCGGGCGACGTGGTCGCAAACCGAAAGCATCGAAAGCTGCGTATCGGCTTCGTGGTCGTGTGAGCTTTGACGGAATTCAAATTAGTCGCGTGTGCGCGACGAATTTGATACGTATCCGTCAAAATTCACCGTATCGGCCTCTGTACAAATTTCCCAATTACTTTGTGCACGCTCGTCAGATCGAGACGAAACTTGTGCCAACAGGACCGTATCATTTTTTTGGTCCTGTTTGCCAAGTTTGGTCTAATTCTGAGACAATTGATAAAATCACCATTTACGGGCCCCACGGTTCTACTCAACGGGCGATTTTGTGCACGGTCCGTCGAAATCCAACTCTGGACATTCGGTTGGATTCGTATCAAAAAACTGAATCCGTAGACATATAGTTTGACAAATTTAGAGACTGTTGACTCTGGCACGCTTTTCGGTGCAAAGCGGGTCCAACGGCGGATACCGTTTTGATCCGAAATTACCGTTTTGCCCCTGTATCCAGAATTGGACTTAAGGACAGGCAATCCTAGCTATTTTGACTATTCTGAGAACATTGGTAATGTTTATTTCAGCTTTCGGGGACTATTGTACGGGTTTTGACTATTGGGGCACATTGAGTGGTTCAGATTGTCGGTTTCACCAGCAGAGGACCACAGGCGAGTACAGTTTATTGTCTGTATTTTGATATTGATCTTCACTATATTTCATTGATTGGCCATTGGTTATGTAATTTTTATATTCTATTATAAAGTGTTGAGTCGGGAATGAGAAGTACCAAGGATGTGTGATCCGACCGTAGACATTGTAGACCTCGTAGACATTGTTTATTTTCATGCAGTAGACCTCGTAGACATTATTTATTTTTATGCAGTAGACCTCGTAGACATTATTTATTTTATGCAAGTAGACCTCGTAGACATTGTTTAATTTCTGCAAGTAGACCTCGTAGACATTGTTTAATTTCTGCAAGTAGACCTCGTAGACCTCGCGGTGTAGTGTCCTAGACTGGTCACATATCAAAGGTACTTCTAACAGTTGGAAAAAGTATTTTGTGTCTATTTATTGCTATTGGTTTTCCGTATTTACTGTTTATTTTCAAAACTCATGATTGATGTCTAACCTTTATTTTATAGTCATTTTCTTTATTTGAAATTACATTCAGTGAATTGTGCTCGTTCCATTCCTGACTGGAAACCAACATTTTCAGGTTAGCTGTGGATTCACTTAGCTTGGAGAGTGACGGAAATACTTGCAGACAAAAGCCTAGAGTCTAGTTAGATAGTTGAGTTGTAGTCATTATATATTTGTACAAGTTTATATTTTTCTACAAATATAAAACTTGTGATCATTATAAATTAAATTAATTATGTGAATGAGCATTATTTTTGATTTTGATCTTCATGGCCGTGACAGCGTTCTACCGCCGACACTGCGGCGCAGGCTGGCTTGGACACGTCTCGTATCCGTTTAAAAAAAAATGGGTGCGGGTCGTGACACGTACTCACTCCACGACACAATACGACTCAGTCAAGGACATGTAAGGACAACTCTCGTATAGTCTATAATGTCAAACTCTGGATAACGACGGTATATAGACGGGACAATAACTAATATGCATGATAAGAAGAAAAGCATACCAATCAAACCAATCCAACTAACTGATGACATATAACTACTAGATAAAGAAATAAGCATGCAATAAACTGTAGAGGGAGGCAAGGTATACTTGTCTAATTTTGCGCTCTTAATATGAAATGTCGCTCCCGCATCCACGCCTCCGGAACCTGACGCTCCTAGATAATTAATTAGTTAGTTAAGTCACTATTCATGAAACTTATGATACGACTTAATTAGTTAAAGTAATGTTTTAAAATTATATTAACTATATTCACATCTTCCGTGGAACTATTTAGATTCATAAAATCATACACAGGTTCCACGAGACATCGAAATACAGTTTTAGGGTTTCCAACTCTCAATTGGTCGGTTATGCCCCTACTTCAATAACATACTTTAAAAATATATAAATTTCATAAAAATAATATTTAAACAATTTTTTTACAGATTTATCTCTGAAATTCCAGAATTAATATTTCTAAAGAAATTTATGACTAGTTGATTACTATGTCAGCTAGTCTAGCCGAAACTCGTCCGGAACATAGTCAATTACTCAAAATTGCTAATATAACCAAAAATATATTTTAAACAGAATTAAAATATCTTATTTCTAAGAATAACATTATGGGTACAAGGGTTAAGTTATACTACAAGTTTCGGATATTCTAGGTCAGCCGATTACCCGAAATTAGCTAGTTTTGACCTATAATTTTTCTGACCAGATTTGAGTTGATAAATTCATGGAAAACTACTTAAAAATCCTAATTTATATATATGAACACAAATAAAATTCAGTTTTGAAAATAACCACCAATAACTTATAGTTCCTTCACAACGGGGTTAATTTTGATCCTACCGAAACATGAATATTACGACTATAAATCATGAAACTTTTATAGATAATTATACATAGCAAAAGCCATCAAAATATGATTTTTACAGATTTAATAACATATTTTCTACAGAAATTTAGTAAAGTTTTGAGATAGAAAAATTAGGGTTTCTTACCAAAAATTCTTGCTAGAGAGGTTATGAAGACTTCTCATTGCCAAAGCTTCAACCTTTCTTGCTATCTTTGCTTGCTAATCCTCTTTTGGTGAGTTTGGAAGAGTTGGCAATGGCTATAGATGGTTGGATGGAGAAGATGGAGTTTTTACGATTTATTTTGAGTGGTTGGATGGATGTATGGTGGAGGAGATGAGTTTTTTGAAGGATGGAGAGATGTGCAATAGAGAAGATGATGTATGGAGGGCTATGGGAGAGAGGTGCTGCCAAATATGAGAGAAAAGTAAGTGAGTGGTCGGCCAAAAAGGAAAAAAAAGAAGAAATTAAGTTAGGGTTAGGGTTTGGGTATGAGTTGATGTACATATATGGGCCTTTTGGGTTGCATGCATAAAAAGGAGTGGAAATCCTATTTCTAATGAGATGCTTGGCCGAATATCCAAGGGAGGGGCTACTTTGGTCGGCCAAGAGTGCTCCCACTTGGTTGGGTTGGTGGTTTGGTGAGTTGGCTAATTGATTGGATTGAGGATTAAAAAGGTCTTTCCTAATATAGACTAATTAAATCTATCTATATAAATACAATCCAAAATCTGAATTAAATACAAAATATATGTATTTATTAATATTTATTAATGTCCAACATGCCTACTTAGGATTGGGTTGGACTTTGGGTCAAAAATAAACTAATGCCAACTAGGATTACACGTAGACACTTTCTATAATAGAAACTTTCCAAAATTAAAAACATATCAATATTAATAAAATATATATACAAAATATATATCAACATGAAGGTATTTGAGAGTACTACATGTTTATTTAGATTTGGATTTGGTTCGGGTCAAGTCGGGGCTAAATTGGTACAATCGGGTCTCCTAGAAAGT